>DVXP01002079.1:0-13466 GCA_018235645.1 Junonia grisea | reverse complement strand
TTAAACCTTCCCTAGACGTCCACAAACATTTCAAGACCAAGATAAGATAAATCCGTTCAGCCGTTCTCGAGTTTTAGCGAGACTAACGAACAGCGATTCATTTTTATATATATAGATAAAAAGTGCTCACCCTTTGCACATTGAGTTGTAAACAACAAACTTGCGACGCTCTGCAAAAGTCTGACCCTTTACCCGGTTCCAATTTGGTCCTAATTACAAAAAGCGTGGTATAATCTTGTATGTCGAATGGACAGCAGAATCTTCTGGAATTTTCATCTTTGGTAAGGCGGTAGTTGACTGCGAATGTGGCTTTCATTGGGCCCGCTTTAACTAATGGATCCTTGAGCAATTCCCACATGAACGATGCTGTTGTACCGTCTGAAGCGACGATCTGATAAAGGAAGTACTAGTTTTAGAATTCGAATTGATTTCTATTACATTTTTCGATACAATCTTCTATTTTAATGTAACATTAGAATGTATCAACGTAAAATGTATCCGTAAAAGTCATCTATAAAAAATTTCTCTATCTGTTTGTTCCAGCTAAACTTCTGGAATGGTTGGAATTTTTAGGGGACTTTCATTGGAAAATAGTTCATGTTCAAGAAATACTAGTACAATATATTTTGTTTTAAAAATAGAATTAAGGTCTCGCGCATAAATAAAATAAAATTTAAACCTGAGAATTATAAGGCACTAAATAAGTAATTATAACAAAAAAAAATCCCACTTTAGACTTTCGAGCAATTAGCTACACTATTATAACTCACCAAATCACCAGCATTCTTCGGGTTCAAATCCGCCACATTGTTATTCCCATCGCAGTTCAACGTCGGCTCCGTTAAGAGGAACTTCAGATGATGGGCCACTGAAGACTTGAGGGTCACGTGGATAAGCTTCCTCGTGTTGGAGGTGAGGAGGCGCCACGAGGCTGACATGGGAGGGACGAAATGTAGCGGCACCTCCATGGCTGCCTCCCACCATGGACAGGTCAGCCAAACCTGGTATAGATATATGTTATATTGTATAGCCGTAATATAGTATGTATTATTATACAACACATCTTTAAGACAGGGAATATTTATTCATACTAAGCCTTTAACAAAACATACTGTCATACGATAAAGGTGTATTCATAAGTAAGGGAAAATTTATTCACACTATTTAGGTAATTCATGACTCTTTGATTCCGATTCCATAGAAAACAATTTAAGAATAAGTAAGATACCTTATACCTAAATTGTTTTGTACAGTTTCCATGTTAGATTAATAAGAAGTTTTGGTAACATTAATTAAAATATAAGTACTGACAGTATGTTGACACTCAAAGAAGTTTTACGACCTAAGCTTACTCACCGTATGTTCAATACTCTTATCCCTCTTAGGTTGTAAAATAGCGAACAAACGAAGCTGAATCTTAGTCGTTTGGAATGGTCCTATCGGTTCGATGGGTATGGATATTTCACGAGACATTTGAGAACTATCATTCGCGAACCGCATGTGTAGCCCTGTCGAAGTTTTCAGTATGATTGTCACATTCTGAAATTTTAAAAAAGTATTTATTATTAGCACTGTTATATATTAATATTGTATATGTAAAAAAAGACTAATAATAAAATTTTTTTGCTATAATCTGTGAAAATAAACTGTCATATATAATACAGCAAGAGACAAAAATGATATATACATAAATAGACTACATATGTTTTCTTCCAACGTCGGAGCATCTTCAAGAGAATTAGACTTTACAACAGTCAGTTGTATAGCGATTTGGATTATATCAAAATAACTTTGTGTGGTTGGCATGGAATTCCGCAAAGGAACTTTAAACGTGAGAGCCATGCATTTGCACGAATGGGCCGGCTCGAGCGGAGTAATTCCACGACCTCACAGAAAATCAGCGTAAAATAAAAGGCCGCCAACGCATTTTTTAGCTCCTCTAGTGTTGCAAATGTCTATGGTCGGCAGCATTCACTTTCCATAAGGTGATCTGTCAGCTTGTTTGCCCCCTATCCCATTAAAAAAAAAGCTATATCTGAATTAAATATGTATAAACATAAAATACAAAAACCAATTACAGAAGTTTATATGTAGTTTAGTATCATGGAAAAAAATATTTTAAAGACCTACCTCTTCAATTTTAGAACTGCCACTATTCACCACCAATTCCATTTCCTGTTCCAATCCCGCTACCAAATCCTTCTTAGGCTCGACTTTATTCAAATAAACGCTGACCCCTTGCGTTTCAACTTCATAGCCCATCTTGCTAGCTATTAGGGCATTCGACAAAAACTCCAATTTACCCTCTATTAGCAACGAAACTTGCCCTAACTTGAATTTACCACACTTTTTCGCTATATAACCAACGGTAATATCATTTAATCCTGGTTTTATGATAATATCATTGGCGGAAAAACATGTTTCGTAGTTATTTCTTATAGTAGCTGATGGTTTCCTATACTTGCTGCTATCAGATCTTTTGAGAGTAACTTTAGGGTTTTGACATTCTACGGTAGCTTTTTGTAGTGTCTTGTCTTCTTTGTAATGTAACTTAGACGTAATATTCATTGGATTTAACAATGGGTTTTTGGGTTTTAGATCATCTAGTCTTATACTGAAAAAAGAATGAGGTATATAAATTTTAATAGAAATATAAAAAAAATTAACAAGGTTTTATTTTTATATTTTTATATAGGTAGATAGATAGGAACAGATATCTTTTTTATTATTAATTTCTACGATTCTTTATTTTGCTTTGAACAATTGAAGATTTGTTAAGTTATCGGCGCTAGATCGTAATTCTAAAAATTTTATATAATCTAAACAGACTTACCTAGTAATTAAATTAACAGATTCGTTTTCACTAGCACTATCAGGGGTTGATTTTCTCGGAGAACTGGACTGTGAACCTACACTAACACTTAAATCAGTCTTATTATTCTTCACCGGCGTCCTCTTTTCAGCTTGTTTGTCTTCAAATACCTCTACGCTGATCGCCGCCCGGGTGCAAGTGACATCTTTGGGCATAAAACTCTCAACGACAAAACGACACTGTATCATATTATCAGTGATGTAGACACCACGTTCGGACGGCAGCAACGTTGCGGAGACGATTTGAAAACAATCATTGAGCTCAGTTAGCACTGTATCAGGCTTATCAGCAAGTTTTTCCCTTATATATTTCAACATTTCTTCGAAATAAAAATTTCTGACTAGAATCTCCAATTCGGCTGTACTAGCTATTCTAGCAGAGAGCTTAGTATACCTGAAATATATTTAAATAATTTTTATTCATCACTTTATTTTGAGTGTAAGCTTTTCCTATTTCGGACTGTAAAATAATTTTAAGGATGGGTTTTATAATTTTTTTTTAATTTTTGTATGAAGTACAGTGCATTGACAACAGGGACTGCGGTGCGGGCTCTGCATAATAGCTGGTTGGCAACCATTAATTTACCATTATTTTGTCGACTTACACTCCTAAAATTGGTCCTTCGAGTTGGATACACATTTAATATACATGTTGTCTATGGCCGTGTTTACGTGCGTCAACGTGTGCACGTGCATGTGTATGCCCAGATTACGTTCGAGTTAAAAGTGATTTTCAGGCTTCATCGACCTCACGTTGTGCTGAAGATAAGCCCTGCTACTACTCCCCGTAGTAGTGCGGGGGTGAGTGTGAGCCCAGTGAGCACAGTGACGCACCTGTCGACGTCGTTCATCTTGTTGGCGGCCGCGATGAGCTCGAGGCGCGTCTGCGCCGCCAGCTCGCGCCAGCCCTGCTCCTCGTAGGAGCGCAGCGCGTCCGTCAGGAACACCACCGCCTTGCTCGTCTCGCCCAACTCGGAGTAGAACGACGCGAGGTCCCGACCGATATGACGGGCGAATCTGGAGAAATAATATAAAGAAAGTAAAATAAAATTCTGGCTGAGCAAAAATATTGTTACTTTTCTCTTTTCATAAACTTACCTTAACCTCCCAATATGTTTGTACGTGCCCATAGCAAGCTCGGCCAGTTCCAGATAGTATTGCTGGAAACTGTGCTTACTGCATAATGCTTCCTTCAATCTATCCGTTGGGCTCTGTTGATTATTGGGTTCACTGTCTCCCATTCCAGCAGACAACATCACCACTAGGTGTAGCTGTTCAGATGTTGGGTCCGGCGAACCAGGTAACAAACCACATAGTTTTCCAAGTTCGTGCAACTGGAAAAGATATATACAATTTTATTATTAATTCATATTTACAATGATTAATTAACAAATTACTCAGCTACAAACTATTATTATTCAACAGTACAGTCTTTTACAAGCCTTCAAAGTCTTCACACAAGCGAGGTGAGCCCAACACACCACCGAGCCTTCTACCGCGTTCATAACCAGCAGGGTTAGCTCAACATACACTCACGTCGAAACATCTTACCTTATCCTTAGCATTATGCAGCAAAGGCGCGTGCATAGCGGTGCAGGCTTCGAGCGCGCTATTGGTGGAGGATAATCTCTCGCAGGCCCGCAGAGTCTCCACACAGGCGAGGTGAGCCCAACATGCCGCAGCGCCTTCAACCGCGTGCGCACCCAATAATGTTAATTCGACCAGCGTGTTGTGGACTGTTGTGAGACATCGGGACGCGATCTGATTCAAGTGACATGATGGTTAATTGTAAAACTTGAATTACTCAGTATAGAGTAATAATGTTTGTCATTTGGAGGTATGTTCAGTATTGGATATTTGTTGCTTGAGGTGACAATGATAACACATTTCATTAAATTAGACATAGAGAGAGTATCAAAGAAAAAGCTCTTGCTATAACATAAAATTGATACCATTGTCATTTTCTACCTGTGTTGAAGCATAAAAAATGAAAAAAAAAAATACTGTTTGTAATTTCTGCAGACAAGTTAAATATTCTGCTGCAAAATAAATGGAAGTTTATACTAACAGATAGGCTTGTGTGTAACTGTGTTATTGCTCTAATTATCACTACTGTGGATTTACTGTGGTTTACAGATGGGTGATCAAGTAGAAAAATTAAAAATACTAGCATGAAGATAATTGGAAGAATAAAATTTTAAGTATGAAACATATTCTTTTAATTTTTTAGAAATATGACACAATTTGCTGTGTGTAGTCTATTACAGAAATGTTAATGAAGCAAATTGTGAATACACATTGTGCAAATGTTACCTGCAATGCAAATAATAAGACCTACATTCTTAAACTAGACTTAATATAATAAAAAATATTTATGTTGTTTTACAAACAAAACAGCTCACTGCTAATGAAGAATAAGAACAAGAATATAAACAAGAATTAATTAAATTCCAAATAAATTGAAATAAAAAAAATAATAGGAAGCAACAAAATTAAACACATAGTAGTTATTGTTTAAATAGTGAAACAAAGCATCATGAGAAAATCTACATATGATGGAATGATTTACAGTGGATTTGCTCAGTAGTAAGACTATAAGATCTTAATCCATTAGTTAAACATTTAACTAACTTACCCAATATAATATCTTATTGTTTACTCACCTCCCATGGCTTAAAAGTAAGTAGTAACATGGCACTTTGTCGTTGGAATAAATAACTTCTAAAGTCTAATAGAGATGCCTTTTTCTTAATAATTAATTCCCTTAAATTCTGTGGTACTAATGCTGTCAGTCTTACGGCTTGCCAGGATGTAACTGGTTGTTTGAACGTGTCGAGCCATTTTGGACTCTCCGCTACGTTGGAATTGAGTACAAATTGCGAAAATAAAGCGTCCAATTCATCGTATTGCACTAGAGCCTCCTCATAAAGACCAAGCATTTCAAGTACAAATGCTAATTGCTCCTGTAATCAAGCATAATAGTTTGTTTATAAAAGTAGGCCATATTAATTAAACTGAAAACATCTGACTTCATGCATAACATTACTGGAATTATACATATAAAGTTACAGTTTATTTTTTTTTTATTTTTTTTATAGAGGATGATTAGGGATAGGGTCATCTGATGTTGAATGATTGTGGACACCCTGGAAAATTGCAACATGAATGCCTTGATGTAACGAAATATTTAATACTAACTTGTAAAATAAAGTATTTACAAAAATCCCATTCTGGATCATTTCTTTTCTCTCTCTGCTCTCTCATATATTCCTCAAATTTGATTAGGGCTTTATTATATGCCACAAGAACAAAATGCCTGACTTTTGCTACCAAAGCTCTCCAAGACTCAGCACTCCTTGCTTCAGACTTTATCGGATTAATAACTGAAATAAATCTATCTTCTGTCTGCTTAATTGCAAAATCCCCTTTAATTTTATCTAAAACAGTTGTCCTCGGCAATAATTTGTTTGTTTTTCTTATATCGTAGGTCTCTACTAAAACTATCATCCAGTCTGTTATATTGTTTTTCTCTAAATATTTGAGCCATGCTTCAATATCTTCTCTGAGAGTAGTTTTGTAATACTCTATATCCTGTAAAATTAATTCTCATTACTGTCAATTAATTTCAAAAGTGACTGTTAACAATTTATTGCATAAGTAACTGTATAATAAAATATAATTTAAATGCATATTTTATGTAATTATTTTTCAAGCAACCTTGGCCTTTATATTAGAAATTTAATATTTAGAAGTATATTAGATGAATAGTTTAAACATATGTGAGTAGATATAAAAAAATATTGTTTTGTATTCAATTAACATAAACGTAATCTAAAAGTTACAAAATAAATGCATGACACAATTTCTTACCACACAGTCTGTCCAATAAATGTGGAATATGGGTCTCTTCAGTAAATTTAACTCAGATTGATTTTTATCCTTATTAAACTTCACAAAAGATGCTTCTAAATATACAAACTTAGTTATGCGACCGTAAGACCTTCGCCATTCACACGAATCTTGAGGAATAGCAGCCACTAATGGTGCTTCTAGAGTACAGAATAAATTCCAATCTCCAGCACCTAGAAGCAAGAAAACAAAGTATAAATTTCCGATAAATTTTAAGACACTAAAAAGGTTAGAGAAACAGTACACTTACATGTTATTATTGGTTTGTTTGTCATCCCTTCACGATCAGCTGGTGAATTATCGACCCCCTTCATTTTTCATCATCAGAAAAGTTAATTTCACCTGCATAACACTAAAACACTGTCCAATTAGCGACCTAGGTCCACCCACTTTTTTGACCTCTTTTATTAAGAAACATATATAAAGAAAATATTACGAACAGTTAACTTTTATCGTAAATATTCCAAAATCTACTTATATTTTCCCTGTTTTGACTTACAAAAGAAAATATTGAAAAGGGAATTTTGACAAAATTGGACTGTCAATGTCAGCACCTCCACGAATTAAAAATTTGTTTTGTGATGATGTACTTCTTACAACGCAGTATCCAAGCAGTATCTTTATTTAAAGTTGTTTATAAAAATAAATTCGGTTAATATTTAAATTCGTTATTATAAATTTATGTGTTTTAGTTATTACTGAATATTTATGGAACAAAATCAATTACTGTTTATAATTAGTAGATAATTATTTCTATTTAATTAATCGAATACGATTAAACGATTTTACTCGGTGTTAAAAATCGATTTATGATTTAAAATTTTCAATAGATACATATCTAATTAATAGATAATTATCAAACAGTGATTTTAATTATTTGTAGATATCAATTCACGAAATTAATTTAAAATACAAATTATTTAATTAATTATATGCTTTTTAAATATAAAATTAGAATTATTTTCTTTATCTATCTATCTAGATTCTATTCATTATTTACGCGCAGCGATAGCGAATAACTTCTTTGCTAGTCTTTCTACTCTTTCTAGTTTCTATTGCTTATGGATTGTTAAAATGTCGTGTTCTGTTTTGGTATCATCTCGCAATAAAGGAAATCAATTTTCATAATATATCCATGAATTTAATATTATACATTACGCGTTTTACATATGAAAAATTGACGTATTTAAAATTTAATCAGCAGGTAATTGTGTGAATCATTAGAGTCTAATCTTTCGTATATTTTACGCAAATGATTATTTTATTTTCTAATGATCTATTAAATTCTATAGATTATTAATGATAATTAAGTTCTATTTAAGTTTATATAATTAATAGAAGTGGTGTGTTTGTTGATATTTATGTGAATAAGTTCAAATACTAAATATTTGTAAGAAGACTTACTAATTATTCAACTGTTATAAATAGACGGGTAATTTGTGTATGTTATTACGAACATTGGATTTCTAATTAATACGTTATTGTAGGTAAAATAACAACGGCTCCCAGTATGCCGATCATTAGTATAGTTAAAAGGTGTTGTTTGGAGAAATGTAAGTATATTTAATAACAATATTTTTTTCAGTCATGAATACCACAGCTCCAACATCGGCAGATGCCTGCTTGAGTATAGTTCACTCACTGATGTGCCACAGGCAAGGGGGTGAGAGTGAGGGATTCTCGAAGAGAGCTATAGAATCACTAGTCAAGAAATTAAAAGAGAAACGAGATGAATTAGATTCATTGATCACAGCAATAACAACAAACGGTGCTCACCCCAGCAAATGTGTCACAATTCAAAGAACTTTGGATGGTCGTTTACAGGTAAATGTTTAATAATTATGAGAGAATAATTTTTATAGTACCAAGTCTAAGATTGTTATAATCAAAGTGTATCATGTCTCCTTTATTACTTAAACTATCCATTAGTAGAGTTGCAGTTTCCAACATTTAAATTTAACATTAATTTTCAATTTGTAAATGTCTATCTATAAGATTTCTATATTGTTTTATAATAAATGAATTTGATATCTGAATCTTTTTATTATTGTCTTGTAGGAATTGGAAAACTTAATTATTTGTTATAAAAATGTATATTTTATTTCAGGTTGCAGGTAGAAAAGGTTTCCCACATGTAATCTACGCTAGGATCTGGCGTTGGCCGGATCTGCACAAAAATGAGTTGAAACATGTTAAATTCTGTCAGTTTGCCTTTGACTTAAAATGTGATTCAGTTTGTGTTAACCCTTATCACTATGAAAGAGTAGTATCTCCCGGAATTGGTGAGTTTTGACTCATACATAAGTGTTATCAACTATTAGAATAAATCTCAACAAATTGTTGATATATTGATTTGACAAAAGAGTATAATTTAAACTGTAAAGAATTAAAACAAAAAAATGTAAATACTACATGTTACCTAAAGTTGTTCTTAAAATATTATAGTACAGGGTATTAACAGTGGCGTAGCTAGGTAACGAAGGGCCCTGGGGCAAATAACAATATGGGGCCCTCGATATGTGACGTATCGCATATCGACGTTATGTAGCGTCTTTTAGTGCTGGGTGGTGAATTGGTTGTCGGCGGTGATCTTGCAGCTGCAATTAGAATGTCTGCTCGCCTAACAGAAGCATATTAGAGCCCGGAGAAGAAGACGAACGACTGTAGAGGAGAAAGCTGAAGCCCATGCGGCCAAGTTGACGAAGTGGCAATCTCAAGTTATAAGGTGGTGGGGGACGCGCACGGCTTGGAAGGAGGAAAATTAGATCCTTTTGATGAAGGATGGCAGCGACGCAATTCTCTCTCTCTGCGTACTTTCCCATATGGCCCATATGCTTACTAGATGAGGCTGGCAAGCTTTTCGAAGGTATTGTCGCTACTTGCCTCAGCTGGTATCTGTCTCAGCCTAGCTCAATGTCATGAGCTCATTCAGCTTCCGTCAGTACCGTATGACCGTTGACGCGACTATGTGCGTCCAATGCCTGGAGGAGCGGTCGGCGCCCAGGGTAACATGTCATTGGCGATAAGCCTGTATATCGTCAATGCCTTTAACGCTTTGCCTCCCTACCTGCAGGTGTATCATATTCGTGGGCCACAATAGTGCGAGGACTCGGAGAGAAATCTACTGTGGGGTTCTACGGGGATCAGTTATTGGATCGCTCCTGTGGAACATCGCGTGCGGCGCGATTCCGCGTGTCAAACTCCTCGCTTGTGTCAGCGTCGACTGCTACGCAGACGAGACGTTGGTGCTGGCATAAGCGATTAAGAAACGGCTTGTTAAGCTCGGAATCTAAATCGTCTTCGCAATAATCTCCGAATTCGGATAGCGCCGCACAAGATTGAGGCACTATGTTGCCAGAGCTTCGCTCCTGGCCCCCAGGAGGACAACTTTGAGGGCCTGAGGGATAGGTGCGTCCAACTCTGCCAGCGCCCTACAAGCGCTCTGGCGGCAGGAGCAGCGACAGGCACTTACGACGTGGAGAATTTTACGCGCATAAAATTTTACCCGATGGCCTTCTAGGCTTGGATAACAAGAATGTAATAAGTCACTATCCAACTAACACAAGTACTGGCCGGTCATCTTTGTTTTGGAAAGTACCTGTGAAAGAGTGGCGACGGTGATATGCTACCATTAACCAAGACTGCCCAATTCATGCTGGAGGCATATACCGTTTTGGTCTGGGAAATCGGTCGAACTCTTTCAGCCGCAGGCATGTTGGCATTGCTACACAGTGAGTCAGCGTGGGAGGCCGTAGTTTTCTTCTATGAGACCGTTATAGAGAAGGAGATTACAGGACGGGCTCGGAATAAAAGTAATTTCGCTCGCCAAAGGCGACACGCGGCGCTCTTTTCGCGCACTGCTGGGAATTGGGCAATAAAACGAAAAGAAAGGTTAAGGTTTTATTAAATAATATAATAATTAATATAAGTTTGACCTCCCATTTACCTAAATAAAATTAAATTCATAATCACGCTTGACTTCGTGAGATCTCCACCTATCATCACTATCTGAGCATGGCACTGGGGTCCCCAGTTGGCATACTCTTCAGTGGTATGATTTGCCTTATAAATATGCTCGGCAAATTCGAAAATTCTGTTCAGTCAATCATTTTTGCTAAGGATTCGGGGCCCCCTAAACTTGGGGGCCCCGGGGCACTGCCCCGCTTTGCCCCTAGGTAGCTACGCCACTGGGTATTAACGTATTTGAAACATAAACATCGTAAACAACACCATATTTTGCTTATAATGTTTTACATTTACTTTTTTTTGCTAAATTTTTTAAGTGCACCAATGACTTCATTGCTTGAGATATGTTTTTGTCATAAGTGATACAGGTATTTTTCTTCTATGCTTATAATTATGATTTCTTTGATAAATTATTAGGTTTCTGATCTTCCTTTCAAGGCAGATCTGTCAGACTTGCTTTTGAATATCTCAGACATTAATGTTATTAGGTGCTCATTAGTCCATTTAGTTTCAACATGTCTTCAGATTAATTAATAATGTATTGGCTATGTATATAAATTTAGCCAGTTGCCATTTGTCAAATGCCTTTTAAAGCAATGATTATTATAAACTTATAAAATAAAAATTTTAAGTGTCAGTTATTCGTCCTTTGAGTAGAAACATTTGTTTTAGATCTCTCAGGACTCACGCTTCAGACAGGACCCAGTAGATTAGTGAAAGATGAGTATACAGCGGGACTTAGTGGTAACGGTATGGACATGGACACTGGGGAGCTGGTGACTATCCAGCACCATGCCACGAGCCCTCGACATCATCACTCCACCATACCTCACCACCACCAGCAATTCCAAACAACAAACATTATCATTAATCAAGGCCAGAGTAAGCTACTAAAATGTTTAATGTTATTTTCTTTTTTATTTTGTTACCATGTGTGTGTGTTTATTTGCGATGCATGTTAATTTTCTTTTGCATTTTTCATTTCGATAGCGCCAGATGGCGTTGCGAATATGTTCTCTGCTACTCACGGATCACGAAACGCTTTACGACCCGGAGCGCCGATGGTCCCACCTCAAATGGTACATTCGCCTAGCAATCAGATGATGACAAATCATTCTGCTGGCCAAATGCCGGGTAATCCACAAATGGGTCCAGGTACACCCCAAATGGGACCCGGTACGCCTCAAATGGGGCCGGGAGCACCTCAAATGGGACCGGGGACTCCTCAGATGGGACCGGGGACTCCCCAGATGGGACCAGGAACTCCTCAAATGGGGCCAGGAACTCCACAGATGGGTACAAATGTGCCACAGATGGCTTCGCCGAGGCTAGCGTCAGCGCCTAACCAGATGTCCCCAGGAACGCCCCAAATGCCAAATATAAGCCAGGGAATGTCAATGCCAAGCCCCCAACAGATGGCAATGGCACAGCAAAGAGCCATAGCCCCTAAATTGGAACCTCCCGATACAATGGACGCTCGCGCGATGTGGCTGCCAAAGAGAATGAATCATTGTAAGCTTATGTATTTATTTTGCACCTTATTTTGAAAGCTGATCACATTTGTTTTATTTTTCTTGTGTAAATGTTGTTTGAAATCTGTGCCCTTTGTTCCATTTTGTACTTTTTTTGATAATTTTCAGCTGCTATGCCAGTCAGTATGTCACCAGGTGGTACGACACCATTACTTGATGGTTCAAACAATACTTTTTTCACAACTGAGCAGACAACTACAGACACCCAAATGACACAAACTTTACCAGGTGAATACTGTCATAATAATTTAAAATTATAATTAATGAAATTAGGGTCTAATTTGGTTCTTTAAATTCATCTTGTGTTCAACGACACATGTATATCCATCAACCCGCATTAATTAAGTTTCTTAACCATCTCCGTTTGAGAAGAAAAACCCTTTGCCCAGCTGTGGGACATTTAAATGCTGTTAATTTACTACTTCACTATTGCTTCTTTAAATCATATGAAACAACATTCATTTTCAATGATAATATTAATAAAAAACTGTTTATTTAAAGCCGGTACAGCAGCAGTATCAGCGGTATCAGCGGTGCCAGTGACAGCGGTATCAGCGATGCCCACTGAGCCGCAACAGAACGGCTTTGCTGCCGGCAGTCCCGCCCCGCAGCAGAGCCCTGTGCCCCATCGTACGCAGCATCAGCAGGGTGAGATTGTTTTTTTTTATATTAATCTGATACTAAATCTGTCAGAAAAAACACCTTATGGTTACATTCAACATTGAATGTAACCATAGTGTTAATTCTGTGCAAATAGAAATATCTACTAATCATAAGTAATTTCAAGTGTCAGTTACCAGCCCAGTAAACTTTACGTAAAATTTAATTTATCTGTGACCCGCAGAACATCATTATGATCGAGATTTTTTTGTTTTGCTTTGTAATTATCACAAATATTTTAAAGTGTTAACTACAACAAAGGGTAACGTCAAAAAGTAAACTGTCCTTCATTGGGGTCCAATCTACATTTATACCTAACATATTATAGCCATGAAAATGTACCAGACAAATAAACCGTTACACATTGACGATATTAATAAAATTAATAATAATTAACTGAGTTGGCTAGTCTCCGTCTGCCCATTTTTCCATCATTTCCACGTTGGTCAGGCAGACGCCATAGCTCCTTCCATAGCCCAATTACCAGCCCATTAGCACCTCATCCCATAGCCCAGCATGTAGTTTCCA
>DVXP01002078.1:0-13468 GCA_018235645.1 Junonia grisea | reverse complement strand
GCGTGGTTTTTAGTTTTTTATTTGTTTACTTAGAAAAAGATTTTTTACATTTTACTCAATTTTAATAATCTCTTTAACCTTCTTAGTAAACAATTTATTATAAAAACTTTTAAGTACTATAACTAATTAGAAATACAATGAATTGAGCAGGTAATTTAGTAAAATTATCTCATTAACTGATGATGATGTATTTATTGCATCGTTAGGTTAGTAAATTGGAAGTAGAGCATTAGTGGATTTAATAAATAATTTAATTTTGTTTTAATGGCAATTTCTGTAATTTTTGTTTATTTTACTTTTTTTACTGATAAATGTGTCATCGTTTACAAAAATTTGTTGTTACATACCTATAATACCTCAAAGGAAAGACTGACAGCGATAAATCACTGAAGTACTAATTCGTTAAAAACATGTTTACGATTTGAAAATCCAATTACAAATATAAAGTAGGTCTTCAGGAAAATGGGTTTGATATTTAACGTTTGAAAACAAATTAAAATTCTGAAGATTAACTTCTAAAAAAATAATATACCTAATTAATAAAATCGGCATTAAAACATTTTACGTATTGACTTAAACTGTTCAAATTGTTTACTTTAGTAATCTATTTACTTATTGTTTAAACGCATACCTATCACTTTTATATTTACTTAGTCTTTGATAGTGATCATACATACATACATTTGATAGTGTTTAGTGTCATAGTGTCTTCAAGGAATGTCTAATCAATTGGACACAATGTTTTAATTATTTTAGCCACAAATGCCTGTTTTGTCTTCACCTCGTGTTAAGTGATTACCTGTTTCCCGTGTTGTTATCATAAAAGAGGAATAGGGAAAGACGGGGAGAAAGGCAAAGGCGTTAAGGGGAGGAATGAAGTTGGGTTGGTAGTGAGTTTCCGGCTCTCTTAAGAGTTATTTCCTTGAAATTCTGATGAAAAATATCCGAGCTGAAGTACTCCTCAGCGGGTTACGGGCAAATTGTTTGGGATTCATTCATTCATTCGTATATAAATAGTTGATATTTACTTGGTCCACTTAAAATCTTAGTAAAAATAGATCATAAATTCAAGCAATATATTTCGTAATAGCATCTGGGTAATATCAAGAGCCAAGTTAGTTTCAAAACATTTAGTAAATTAAAGCGTGCAGCTCCTACCGCGTGCATAATTTGAGTGCGGTTGAACCGTCGCTGTTGTTTGACAGTGTCGTTAAAAATGTACGGGTCTCGGCGCTTAGTTGAAGGTTGGAAAGGCAAGTGGAGCACGCTGAATAGGTTCTTACATCTACTAAGAACTGTATATGAATATATTTTTTGATATATTTTTGCTTCGTAAAATTATAATTCGTAATAAATTGACGCTTAGGGATTTTAAATTCACTGACTTTCACGTATAAAAATTATTTTACGTAAAATATTATTTTAAATATAATATAATATGTAAATAAAATAATTCAATCGGAATCATGTTATTTTTCTATGATATCTGTCTTCAGTTCATTATCAAACTTCGTAAAAGTTGTCTAAAGTCATGATCAGTAAATATACAAGGTACAAACGTTCTCACTCAAAAATATATGTTAAGAATAGGAGTTTTTTTAAAATAATAATTTGCTTTCTATCGATCCAGGTATTCATTTAAACCACAACAGTTTCAAATCTAGATAAAATCATGTAATTAGCTAACGTTAATACTAACCACAGGTGTGTGCGTAGGTCAAGCGTGACATACGCGGCTCTGCAGTCCAATAGTATTGTTGCGATGCCTATTACGGCTAGCCGGTATCTAACCCATGTCACGCAAGCCTGAGCAACAGATGTTACTTGCCACAAGTAAATAGATAATACCTTGATTAAAATTTTGCTGCCGGCGTCGCGTCGCTACTGCAATTGATATATATCTTATACCTACTTTATTTTTGCAGATTTTTACTAATAAATTATTATGTAGGTATTATGGTCCAGTTGAGCATATTATGTTATTTGTTTCACGAATACAAGTAAACTATGACCTTCGTAAAATAAATTGGATTTTCTTTTGAATTACCATAGTTACAGAATAATTTTCATCATGTTTGTACTTGATTTTTTTTTCCATAATACTAATGTTTAAATATATGAGATAATATTTTTTTAATATTGGAGATTGTTGCAGTATTATAAGATCTTGCGTCAGTCATATCAAAAGTTTTAATAATGTAAAATAATATTATCTACCAAAGCGAGTTATAACAAAGAATAGCATTTTTGGCGCTTCGCTAGTTAATTAGCCGACTTTTATTAGGTGCTTGCAAAAAGTAGAGTCTTTAAAGAGAACTATGCAGTCGTTTTCGTCTGACAGCAAACTTAATTAATTTGATTTACGTAGAAATTGAAGAAAGGTATTTTCATTTAATTTATATTAGAAAAGTAACAGCCTGTAAATGTCCTACTACTGCTAGGCAAAGACCTTTTCTCTTATTAAGGAGGTTAAGAAGGTATAATAAGTAATTCATATTAAAGTAGTATATTTATATATAATACATTTTTCTCTAATGTTTGCCATTGATAATGCATCTTTTTTTAGACTCTGTTTATTTTTGACTTCAAAGGGTTAACGTTATGTGGAATCAATATATCTATGACTATTGATTCAAAATAACAAAATAAGAATACGATACACCACATAATAAAAATAAGATTTTGATCGTTCTTAATTTTGATTTTGATTCATACTCTTTTATATTTAAAAACTATGTTGTAAAAGAGAAATTTTGCGAAATAAGTTTTCACTTAATTTTCCGGTTTTCGTTTCGTTTAAATCTTTTACAATTTTCTTTGTCCATCAGTTGGGAAAGTATCTTTGAAATTAAACTGCAAATATTGAACAGATTTACAAATAAGATATATTATATTACAGGTTTAATTTGATATTCGCTTTATCTGTGGTTTGTAATTGTGTTGTGGTCATTATTAGATATTGTGCAAGCTTGAAACAGATATAATCTGCGTGTAAGTAATTGATCTATAACTTAGGACTGACATACAATTAATCTGTTGGTGCTATATATTTTTTACTCTACATTAATAGTAATTAATCTGGACGAAGCAGGTATATAGGTACAATAAATCCTGTTATTCCGGGATATATTCGGGACGATCAATATACAAGCGGTGTCCGCCAGATAATCTCTCCCAACGCAGGTGCCTACAGCCGACGTACCGACGTTTTTTTAATACCGGGGACTTACCGCATCCTAAGCTTTTTCATTCTAATCCCTCTTTTCAGCCATTTTTATAATATTTGAAACTATCGACCTTTTAACTAAAATTATTAGAATTAAGGTTAAGACCTTAATAAGTTATGATATTTTATGAATAAAAGGAAATTTCATCAATGTATTAAATAAATCTGGTTTTCCTTACAGTACTTTGGCATGATTTTGTATAACAACCATACCCGTAGATAGTCGTGTAGTCAACAATTATCTTAAAACAATAACGCTATCGTGACGTGAAAGTTATTACAATTGTATTTGTGACACCATGATATAAGTATTTACTCTTTGAAATATTCGTACGGACTAAGGAATTGTGCGAAATCCCATAGGATCAATAAAACATCCTCCGAAATATCTATCGAAGGTAGAACTTGCTTTACGCTCGGTCATACAATTACGTAACGACGTTAGTCATTTAAAACTGGCCTTGGCCGTGCAATGGCACGAAAATAAACGTGAGTACAAAACCCATTTTCCCTTTTAGACGTCAAGAACTCTTATGTATAATTAGACACTTTGAATTAATTTTATTAAAGTAGGGTTCGTAAATTTAATATTTTAAACACTCTACAATTCATTATTTTGTAAGTGTTTAGTTGACGATCTTTACCTCTATGTTAAGTATATAATTTTATAATAATTGTTGAGTTATCTGTATAAAATACCATATGATACTCTCATTTGTATTTTATCGGCACTTGATTCGAATATCCTATTAGGAACTAGAGGAAGTGTCAGTTATAAAGTTTGTAATTCAAACTAACGGAACATAGCCAACGTGCAGTGGATTATATTGATTAAAATAATTATATTTTTGTTATTAGTTTTCCGTTTTTGTTTCAATAACAGGTAAATAGAGTATTGTAAATATTTTCAAAGTTAATATATTCCAAAATTGTATTGAAATTTAGGGGCCAAAACTTTGTATTTACCTACTAGAAAAAGTAATTTCTATAACGCAAAATAATACAAGTCTTTTACAATTATGTTAGGCAATATAGCCGTCAAGTCCTACCTTAGAGATTTCTTCCGTCAATTTAGGTAATAAATAAACTTATAACGATCAAAGGAAAATGAAAAAGAATTTTCTAAGTAAACTTGAATCGTTTTACGAGTATATATACAAAAGTGGCGAAAACTGTTCGTGAACAGCTTAAGAACTTTTAAATACTTAAGCGAGCACGCAATATAATATTTATGAGCTTTTTACTGTTTCTAAATTCTTAAATTAACTTTTCTGTTGCAAAAGGTATACTTCAGTTTTAGATGTGAAACTTCTTAGGCACCGATTCGATCCTAATTGATAATAGGAAGTGGGAGTAACATTTTTAAGACACATCAGCTGATACATTTCGTTACAGAAAGAGAAAGATATGACGTAAAGAAGAACCTAGCCATTTTTATTACCTATTTGAAATTCTTTCCTTGTGTGAATAATCATAATGGAAAGCTCCGAGTCAATCGGATTAGTATGTTTTTCGGGAATTAATACCCGGAAAAATGTCTCTTCCTCTTGTCTGAATAAAATATGATAAGAGATTCCACTTGAATTTATTATTCATGATGTAGTAACATTATAGCCGCTCTTAATAATTTCTCGCTGATGGCCTCCAGTCTAACGAAGTGAATAATTATTATTATCGTGCGTAAAGGTTTATCGCGTTACTTGTTGACACGACCCTTGATAATTTCTCCAGATTTTCTACAATACAACAACATTAATTTGTTTAATAAAATTAAAATTAAGATATTTTTGTTTCATTTAATTTAGTAATTCAAAAATGTTGTCTTTAAATAAATGTAGACACGTTGGCCCTAAGCTCGAATAAATTCAAGGATCTACGACACAGCATTTTTGGCAGGTTGCCAGTTTAGGTTCGCAGGGTCGTTTTATTGTCGTGTTTACCTATGAATATATTTTCCGATTCCGACTATTCTGACTTTCTTACATATTCGTAATTCAATCACATGTATTAATCATACTACTAAGTATGTATCTGTTGTTTGTCTCTTTCTTTTAAAGGAAATTCACTTGTGAACGTATCGGTTAGCTTTGCTTTATCATCTTTTTGTAGCAATACACGGTATTATCGCGCCGTATCTCCAACTTAGTCATTTGATAATGAATGTCCGTTGACGCTACATTCGTTACGAAGTGACCGTTCAGTTGATATATTATCCAAAAATATAGTGTTCGAAGTGTATTTATTAACTCTGCCTTTACGTAATGGAGAGTAAAAGTGGCAACAGAAATATGAAGCATTTGATAGAAATATTTGAGGCTCGTAAAAGGTCCGACGAAGAAGAGGGTGCGGTCAATACTGTTCTTGTAGAGTCTAATCAAGAGAAAAGGGAAATTGAAGATATATCGCATGGTAGGAATATGTAAATATTTGATGTATTTTTTTCTGTTTAGTCATGTACTTTCTGATTTGAATCTGGGCGATAGAAAGTATAGTTTATTAATATATGCAAATTAATGATTTATTAGAAATATATGCACCTTAGTAAATTTCTTCGTCGTCAGTGTACTGCGATAACACGCCTTAATTACGTAAAACAAACTCGAGAATAATTAGCCCTTTGAAGTTCGCCTTTCAGAAAATTAACTTCCTTAAATTAAAAAGGAACTTATTTCTTGTAAGGAAAATTTCTTTATTAGGATAGGCACTGGAGTTGCTATTTTAAACCTTTATCTAATAAGTCTCTGAAATTAAATAAAACATGTTAAAGGATGGTTTGATGAAAAAGAAGATGTTTCATTTCAAATGCACAGTTTAAAACTTATTAGATATTTAATACCAATATTTTTGTATAGGGTACATTTTTTTCTTACGTTGGTCCAGGTCCCATACATTTCTGAAACATTTTAAGTTTAGAAAATTTCATAAAAATATTGTGTAGACGTGCGTACAAATCGAAAATTACGCCAGTTTTCGATTTGCTATACAGTGAGTAAATGCTTTACTACTTTAACTACGAGTAACTGTACAATAAACAATGAATCATTAAAATTGTTTGACAATTAAAGAAGTTATAATATGTGTAAAACGAACTTAAGCTAAATTTCTACATCATATTCAGCGGTGACTAATTAAATTGTTAAAATCTCTTTAAAATACATATTACTATTTAACAGTTTTTGTTTTCACGGACGACTGGAGAACTGATGTGAGCAGTTATAACTTTAGCAGTAATTAACCAGCCTTAAGTACACCAGTCCGCCCTTAATTAATATCAAAGGTCAGGTTTTAAAACAGGTATCGTGTTAATTACGGTTATGCTCTAAACCCAGACATTTTTCGTCCTTGTCGCTTAAAGAGAATAACAGAAATGGATTTTACGTGACATGGTACACAAAAGGGATGTAAAGTAGATAAATGCTCATTTTATAGTATTTCAGTACTGACCGAGCTTAGCTCGAAAACTTAAAATCACGCGTTTCTATGGACATAAAACTGAGCTAATATCTTTTGACCTCTAAAATCCCCCACAAACAAATTTAAGTGAAATTGTTAGAGCCGTTTCTGATATCGCGATGTAAATATATAAATAAAATATATTTATAGTATTGCAGGATTACTGTGTTATATGTACATATTTATTCAGATATAACTTTTGTTTATCAGGTAGCGAAGTAGAGCACACAGCGGCGGTCCACAGTCCGGCAGCTGATCTTGAATCTCTGATAGAGCGCCTGGAGCGGGTGACGTCGCGCCTGGAGTGCTTGCCCGTGCTGCGAGCGCACACGCCCACCCCTCCCTGCTCTCCCGCGCCCTCCCCCGCGCCCGCTGGAGACCAGCCACCGGTGTTCCAAGCGACACAGATCGTAGAAACCGACAACATGAGCGTTATCGGCTACCAGGACCTGATGCAGGTAAGATGCACAATATATGGAGTGAAGCTTCATTTGGAACTACTATTTTATACTGAATTTTATATGTTAGATGATATATCAATCACAATAGTTGGATATAAACGTGAAGGGGGACAGTATTTTTTACAAAAGATAAAGTTTTTTCGGTTATATTTTCGAATACTTCATAATAGTCTTCTGGATATTTTCCAATTAAGATATATTTTTAACAAAATTCTTAAGTATTCTCAATAGTTTGTTGGTTGAGTCCAACTTTATAAAATAAATAAATATGAACGTTCCATTGTTAACCGTAGCTCTGTTGTATTCATACAAAAGTATTACGTGCATCTTATAAAACTACAACCGTGAATAAAATAGAATTTCAATGATAAAAACAAGGTCCGTCTTAGAACTTTTCAGCAGAAACCATTCTTCTAGACAAAGTAAATCCTAACTTAAAATGATTTTGTTGTAGTACTTCTATACTTTTCCGTTAAAATGTGTATTCTAGAACTGATTTATAATAAGCTTGTATAAAACATAATAGGAAAATAATAATAATAGCTATTCTTGACGTTATTAAAAAACATATTAATAAGACGGCATGTTTTTCTAAACATACGTTAGAACAGAAAAGTTTTTCATGTCGCCACGAATCGTTAAACATGAAATGTCTAGTGCATGTAGTCGTTATTAAGAATACAACGAGATTGCTAGTTTTTATCAACAAGAGTTTATATATTGAGTTATTAACAGTAGCAGTAGATGTTGTTAAAGCCACATGAGGAGAAACATCACACGCTGCGTGGCACATGTTACACGCAATAAGTATCTGATTAATCAATTTCCATTAACAATGACCGCCCTTGTTTATACAATTTGCTTCTTTTACGATGTATCCATAACGCGAACCGACGCCCTGGAGCGTCCAATTTTATCATGTATTGTTTCGTTACATATAGTTACCGCTCTCTTTATTGCGAGAAATACAATTGTGACCTTTCCGTTACATACATTATTGCATAAAGTGAGTTTTATTTCGTGCTCATAAACGTCTGCGGTATTAAAGGGACGAATACTTTTACGCTCCTAAATATTATATTAGCTCTTAAACCGCACGGTTTTATAAAGGTACCGAATAAATGTGTCCCTTTTATATCTACTTTCTTTTGACCAGGTTATAAAAGTAGAACGTGTTAAATAAAAAGTATTAGCTTTTTTATGTTTTGATTGTCACACTATATCACAGTATGTCTACAAAATTTATTACTTTTTTTTAATTTAAAATATGCATCCATGGGCTCACAGTTGCCCATGCCTTTGATTTTCCGTAGTTTACATTTTTTTTCCTCTATGCGTACATTCCCTTAATCAACAAGAAAAAAAATTATTAATTTGTACACTTCCTAACAAGATTATGCTCTGTACAGTCTACTCTTGGCATGCATCGTCGAGCTATTTATTGTTATATTGGTTAAATCTCTAGGATACATTTAAATAAATGTAATCAACATGTAAACTAGCCAAGGGACGACCGCAAATTGTTTGCCTTTAATACAATACTTACTTACATACATCTTTATAAAATATCCACAGGAATCGATGGATTCAGAGAAAGTGGGTATATTTTTCAGAAAAAATAAATGTTTCGAAACGTAATATTCTATTAGATTATTATAATGAAAATCTATTCCTGAAGCAATGAAGCTTGCCATGTTTGCTAAAATGTAATGTGATTCAGTAATTAATAACGTTCAATCAAATTAAGCAGTAATTTAATAGCCATATATTCATTAAACTTGCTGAGAAGCTTTTGGTTTTTGAGTTGTACTAACAAAACTTCTTTGTTAGGGGATGCCATAAAACAATCTTCGTGAGTTATGTTCATCGCTTTAACTGTGCGTTGATATATTACTCAATCAGTATTTTCTTTTATGTATATCATACCGACAAAACGTTCTAGTTAAACGATTAGCATTATAATACGGTAGTTTAGCGATGTTTGGTCGTCAAAGGTCTGCGTGAAAACGTTTTGACTGCTAAATGCCTGCTTGCTTTTTCGCCTTTGTGCTATGAAATATGATGCCACGGCTCATTAATCATACGAGCGTCTATATTTAATCAAGTTTGATAGAGTACTGTATGGAGGACTTTTGTTATATTGGTATTTCAGACGGCACGAATAGCTACTTGTTTTATGTCTACCTATATATTTTTTTCACAAAAAGTGATTTACGTGAATTTTTTATATTATGTTTTAATAAATTTCATAAATTACATCATGTTACTTAATATATTGCTGATGCATATTTATTTTCCAGATAAGATTATTTGTACTTTTCATATATAAAATGATGTTTTTATTGTTTTAGGGTCCCCTGCTCACTTATTTGCAGTTGTCGAAGCAGATCGGCGGCGACATCGCTACGCACGCTAACCTCGTTAACGATGCCTTTCAGTGAGATATTCACACTTCTATATCAAATTATTTTAATAAAATATTCCATATTTATACAGCAAGCCATATTTCATGATATATCGTAATTTTGTATAGTATTTTATTTCAAATACGAGTAAAATAACAATTTAGACTACAAATTACTTTGTTGTGCGAAAAATGAGGGTCATTAAACTCGAAATATTTTTACAGAGAGCAGTTCCGTTACATCCAGCTAGCGGCTTCACGGTCGAAGCCGTCGCAGGCCGAGGAGATGCAGCTGTTGGCGCCGACCAGCGAGAAGATCTCATCGATCCAGCAATACCGGGAGAAGAACCGGGCATCTCCGTTCTTCAATCACCTCTCGGCGATATCTGAGAGTATTCCAGCTTTGGGATGGGTAGCCATTTCCCCCACACCAGCTCCTTACGTGAAGGAGATGAACGACGCCGGCCAGTTCTACACGAACCGCGTGCTGAAAGAGTGGAAGGAGAAAGACAAGACTCACGTCGACTGGTGCCGCGCCTGGGTGCAGCTGCTGTCCGACCTGCAGGCGTACGTGAAACAGTTCCATACTACTGGACTTGTATGGTCTGGTGAGTGTTATTCCTAATAAATCAGATAACCTTTATGATTTTATTATACCGATTTATGAAAATATGGAAACGTAAAATTTTATTCATTTTAATTAAATATAAGCACGTTATTATGATGCTTAAAACACGCAAAAGCATTTTAACTAACAATCTATTACAATAAGTAAGCAACTTTAATTTCTGTGTTACATTAACCTTGAATAAAGGGTTGTATGAAGTATTACAACTTCGACAATTATTTTATAAAGTTAGTACCGAATATAAAAATATTTATGTGTTAATCGCTGTTTCTTTAGTCGTAATATTCGACAAAATGGCGCTAAAATGCCTCGGTTTTATAGTCTTTGTTTATGGAGAAAACAAAATTACCATACCTAAGAATCGTGGTAAAAGCATTCGAATGTTGAAGGGGGTATTAATGGTACTTAAAGACGGAATGGCTTTAAGTAACAACATATATTTTATAGATGTACCTAAAACAAGCAAGTTGTTATTATTTTGGTTATTTTAGTTAGTGTATGTATTTTAAATTTCTTTGTTTATTTAATCGTCTAAATGCTTCTGTACTTTTGTCTAAAGGCTTTAATTCGTATAATTAAAAGATATACTTTACTGTATAAGTTGAACGAATAATTAAAACTAAATTGAGGCGAATTAAAATAAATAGAAAATCCGTGTTAACTGTTTAAACTTATTACGTTCTTCCGTGCTTGTCTTCGTTCATTAAAATAAAACCTTGTCTTAAGAATTATTAAGACTAGCAGAAGTTTTTCCGTTTAACATTTTGAATTTTCAAGCTTATTATTTATTAAGTGTTGTTAGTCAGTGTAATTGTTATTATCATTTACTGTATATTTACGATATGAAAACTATTCTCTTCCCCTCTTTATAGCCATACTATTTTCTTACACTCTTGTGTTCTAAAACTTGTGAACATACTAATATGATGTTATCTTTTATTCAAAAAGTTTGTAGACAAGCTAAAATATATTGAATGACATTTTCTGATTATTGACGTGATTAGTTTCATGTGGTTTTCTCATGCATTTTAATTTGTTTGTGAAATAAATATCAAACTTTACCAAAAATTTTTTTTAGGCGCACCCCATCATTTAAATTGATTGTTTATCTGACACCTTTCCTGTCCGGCCCCACTTCATCACATTCTACATAACCTTTTTCTACGTAGTCTCTTTGCACTAGCACACAATTTCCCTGCCTAAATAAACAGTCATAACCCAGCTAAAATTGTTACGTACTCATAACTTTTTCCACCTGCACTCTAATTAGTATTCATTTCTCAATGCAATGCTTACATTGAAAGTTAGCTTTTTTGCATAACGAGGTAAACAATGGAACTATAACTACGCTTAGTTTCGCTTAAAAACAGAATTTTTTCAACCACCAGAATGAATGCCATTTCGTTTTTAAATTCGTCGACTGGAGAATACATTCATGAAGTTCATTCGCAAATAGGGGAATAGGCAGTAACTACGTTTGCTTTTCTTGAGTATGTGTGACCTATTTACGGTCGAAAGGAGAGTAGGTCTAACAGAAATTTTGCCTAATATATACAGATTGACTATCCCTTATTCATACTTTTTTTATATACGGCTTTATCAAAACCTATAGCATTCGTATCCTCTGTTACTAGACATAATCGAATATTATGTATAGATACAAAACAAGGTCTTTTTGAATCAGTCACGTGGTGTTCAAGTAAGAGTGGGTCAGTTAATTACTATCGGAATTATTTACTTGAGCGATTCTTTTGTTCATTGAAATGTTCCATTTTTAGGAGTAAGCGTCCGTTTCTCACAGGACGCAATTATATTCTTTTATGTGTAGTAAGGGTCAGTAGAAGATTAAATCCTAAGTTTGTGGGGTCGCCACCCGCGACCGCCATTTGATAAATTCTTAATGTACCCATTCAATGGATTATAAATAATTTCGGTAATTTAAATGATATGAATATAGATTTATATCTCACCGCGACTTCGTCCGTGACTGTAATGAGTGCGATTCGTTGAGACTTCAAATCTTCGGGATAAAATGTAGACTACCATACATTTCAAATTCCAATTATAACTGTTCACCCGTTTTAGTGCGAAAGTCCAACATACATCCAAAGTTACTAACTTTCGCCTTTATAATATTAGTAACATAATGATAAGGTCCTCAGGTAAGATAAGCTTCAAGCTTGTGGTGTCGCCACCCGTGAAAAACAATCAATGTAATTTTTCAAATACATAAATGATTCTGGTAAATTAAATGACTATCTCCTCGTCATCGATCAAATAAAAATGAGATGTTTAAACGAGATAATGTTCCCAGGTAAGAGCGCGGGAGTGCCCCCTCCCCCGCCCGCTGGTCTGCCGCCACCGCCTCCACTGCCCGAGGTGGACTTCTCCACCATGGCCGCTGACGACCGCAGCGCGCTCTTCGCTGAGATCAACAAGGGAGAGGCGATTACTAGCTGTGAGTTAATCTATTTTAAAGCTATATGACCAATCAATAGAAGAATCATGTCATGTTAAGTGATCCTTGCTGCTAAATATTGGCACCTGAGAAGTAAAATTTATTGGTAAATAAGTACTCGAATCACTTAATTTATTGTCATCAAGTGTTATGCATGTAAGTTTTAAGGCGAATAGTCGCAAAACCAAAGCAGTGACAAATATGTTGCCAGCTTAAAAATAAATGATTTCTTCACTAAAATATATGCTTCACCGTCAGATCACTCGGTAATAAGTGATTCTCTGTTAGCAACAAAGTCGGTAAAGCTAAATAGTAGTTAGTAGTAGTAAAGTAACAGCCTGTAAGTGTCTCTTGGGCAAAGGTTTCTTCTTCCATTAAGGAGAAGGTTAAAGAGCTTACTCCACCACGCTGCTCTACTGCAGGTCGGCTAAGGCTAGGAAAAAATCTTAAAGGCTAGTACTTATAACTCGTTTATGAACTAAATGGTGATATTTGGACTCATCCATAAAATAATCATAATCAGTGCACTTCAGAAGGCCTCTATAAATTTATGTATATGTGTTGTTGATATTAAACCGACGTGATGGATGGTGTGTGTTTAGGCTTAAAAAGTAATTTCACGTTATATTGCTTATTGTTTTTCGATTATAGCGTTTCAAACGTCGATGGGTCTTATGAATATGGGTCAAGTGAGTTTTAATCGATATTGAAAGAGATTGATGTTGTGTTGATATAAAAATTATGTTTACAGTTTATTAGTTACTAGCTGACCCGTGCCCACTTCGTTGGGCATAATGTTAAGACATTACGCTTTACCTAAGTTACAATGGCCTATTGT
>DVXP01002077.1:0-13470 GCA_018235645.1 Junonia grisea | reverse complement strand
ATAAATGTTATTTGCAGTTAACAATTTTCTTTTTTCTTTATTACAATATTTATGGCAAGACTAGGTATATAAATAAATATGATTTATATATAAATAAATTAGCGCCATTTTTAATCGTATTTGCGAGTTAATCGTTTATTTTATTTATTTATTTTTAATAATCGGCTCGATATATTACATTGACAATATGAAACGGTGATTCGAATGTTCTAGTTGTTTCGGAGTTTACGAGTGTTAGTCACTTGACTGTCTTCTATATTTATGGTGGGTGTCATAGATAATATAATAACAGTACAAGTAAAGATAGCGAGACATGAGAATGTTTTCAATTTTGTGCTTTTTAGCTACATTTGTTTTTTTTTACACCGAAATAAACTTGTAACAGTGTTCTAATTTATATTTAAATTGGTCACTCGTATATTGGTACATGTTAAGTTTAAATAAGTATAACGGTTAGATCAAGAGAGGATTTCGTTGTTAATAAAATTAGAATAAGAATAGTCTTTTTCCAATGATAATAAAATCAATTCTGGCACCCAACACAACATCTGTTATAGTTTAATAATTAATTAAATGTGTAAAACTTTATAATCGTATATATACTTACTAACGAAGAATTAGATACGTATAAAGATAGTTCAGTGAAGGCAGTTTTGAAGTTTTCCCTTGTTTTTGAAAAATTAATTTTAAGATACGGGAATAAGGTTCAAAACGTCTAATCACTGAACGCGGATTGTAGTATATGCTAGATATAGTTTACGAAAGTGAATTGTGCCTAATAACGCGTATTTTCTAAGTGTACTGTCGATGCTCATTGTTGAAGATTTTCTTAATTTTATATTGAGCTATGTACGATGAATTTGATTGGTACGTAGACATTCTTAAAATGATAGGGATCTCCGTAGACTAACAGACTATATTTATACCGATAAACGAAAATCGAATCGTATCTAACAAAATGTACGCATGAAGACGATGACGTTGAACGTGTGAAGTTGTACGCAAGTCGGTTATATTGCACGTACTTCCATAGAACTTCACACTGATGAAGCACTCACCTATAGTCTGTTGTCTATTGAGTCTAACCGATCGAAATGAAATAGTACATTTAAGATATAGATCTATAAGTAGGAGAAAACTTTATACTAAAAACAACAAATTCATTGTGTGTATGCTAATAGAAGACACGTACTATTCTATCAAATTAATAATTTAGTTAGGATAGTTACATTTTTGCCGTTTAATTTTCATTTATTAATTGATGTATAGCAGTCTTCCCTTTTTCGTCAGTTATCTAATATCTAAAGATTCAATTATAAATAATAATTCATAATGCTAAACATGAAATTAGATTTAATTTAATTAAGAGTCTTTCTTAAGACTTAAGTTCATAAAAACTCTCAAAATCCAATTGGCGACGAGCAGATTCCCTAGCGGCGACTCGCAGAATTAGCGTATGCCAGTAGTATTATAAATTTATAAATACTGTCAGATAATTACTTGTCAGATGCGCGATAAACAGCATGTTTACCATTATTTGATTGTTTTAAAGAATTATTTAGGTGTTGAGATGGATATAAATAAATAACGAAAGATCTACTGCTGTGTTCCTCAGTGTAATCATAACTATAACAAAGAGAGTTTAAGTTTCGATATCTTTCCCTCTAATTAGTAAAAAAAGTATTTTTGACTACCTTGTAAATGTCCAACAAAGAAATCATATCGCAAATTGTTTTAAAAACAATAAAATGATAAACTTAGGTTGTTTCACGTGTAATTGTTTGAAAAGTATCTGTCAAATCTGTCCTATACTAGTTTCGCAAACCGCCGCTAGGGAAATTTACTCTTGTCATCAAGTTATTAAAATTTTCTTAGATTATGCGACGTCTAAGTGAAGACTGCCTGCATGTGGTTGTTGAGACTCGGGTAGGTGTAAGGGGTGTGTATATTTCTAGTTTACATTATTATTGTTATAGCTTTGTAAACTATTTTATGTAGCTTTAGACGGATTATTGGCCGAGATTGATGAGTATTTTATACATTAATTAGCTCTGAGTTCGAGATGCTTTAAAACTGTTTTTAAATCTAAATAGGGATTTTATTTGTTGGCTAAAACTATGTTTTTATATTAGATCCTCATTAAAATTCATTCGGTACTATATAGTTAAAATTAAGTGTATTCTTAAAAATCGAGAGTAGTACTAAATTTTTGCATTATTTTTCTATATTCGTATTGACCTAATTTGATTTTAAAAAGGCTATTTGTTTTTTCAAATATTAAAAGTAGTTAATATTTTTTTTAGGTAATAAATTGATCTCAATTTTTAATATGACGCCTACTTTTAGTATTTGTAAACTAAAAAAGATTTAGGTTAGAGCGTTAAGGTCAATATTTAAAACAAATTTCCTAAATATTATAAATAGTTACGGATTCATATATTCTTTAAACATTTAAATAGTTTGCAATCTTTCAGTCAAATGAGTAATATTTATTAGGCTAACTTTCATAGACAATGAGATTTTTAAAGTATTTTTTCAGTTCTGTCTTCATTTTTTAATAAATTGTAGAGGCTATTAAGTTATGTAATAATGTCAGTAAGTTTTTCTTATAATTTAAAAGTAATATTTCTAAAATTTCCTTGAGTGTAAACCTTTTGACACTCATTTACGTATTTAGTCTTAAGTCTCGCTACCCCACAAAATATAAAACAAAATACTATTTTCTTAATATTTTTTAATTATAATTATTTCTAATATGTAATATTTTTCTACATATTTAAAAATTTTATTTTCTGGCATGGATATATTTTTATTAGTATGATACTAAAAAAATAACTTTAATGTTTATGTGTCGTCTTAATTAAAATTACTCATATTTATGTTAGTCAAGAAAAGATCGTGTTTTTGTAGACAAAATGTTGGATTTATATTGATATAAGTAGTTGACCAAAAGTATCTGTATTTTACAAAATGTATAATATTTTTCTCCCTTTCATAAAATTATTCGGTATTTAAGGCGTTTGTAAGCAAATATCGTCATTAAACTTCGCTAGCGTTAATAATACTTTCTAGGTGAGGAGTCGTAGAAAGATATTTTTTGTCATTATTCATTTTTCGTCTCTCATTAATTTTTAAATAATTAATTTGACATACCTACTGTTTTGTAAGATGTCGACGGAGCGTGAATTGTAAAGAAATTCTTCCAAATTTTGGCCAAACGGTAGACTTATGAAGATAAATAAATACTATTATTAAAGGTCTAGGTTTTTTATTACCAAAACCTGAATTCCCATCACACCATCCTTCAAGTGGTCCTTTTTATGGCCCTTCTTTCCTTATTCCTTTTTAAATAGACAATACGTTTGTGTTTCATCTAGCGATTAAAGTTTTCATTTGATATCAGGTTGTAGCGTGCAATTTTCATAAAAAAAAAAAAATCTTTTTCAGTTCTATTTTTAATGGTATTTGTAATGTTTAAAGGTGACTTCGAATGGAGCTGCGGTAACTGCATGATGCCGGGAGACTCGTGGGACGGTTTCTCTCAAATGCCCGGTAGCCACCCGAATACCCCCAGAAACGGCTGTAGGCCAGGTGCCTGCGCTAACCAAAGGATGGGCTACCAAAACCACCCTGGAAAATCAGGCCCAAGATCAGGTAGAGGTAGAAACTTACCCTGGGGAGGATTCGGAGGCGACGAGAGGTACAAGGGCCAGAGGTTACGAAATGGCACAGCGCCATATTGGTAATAAATAATAATATATAATTATATATGTGTTTGTGCGTCGCGATCTCGAGCTGTAAATATTAATTTTGGAGATCAATGTGGTGAAGTTCTCTTAAGTACTCTTCGTTTCGTGGGAATTAACTTATATTTGAAGTTTGAAGTGTAGTAACAATGAATTGCTGTGAATGTTTTTTGACAGGTGATTGAGTAATCGAAGCTATGGATGTTGCAACGATTCTTAAATTTTGGTACCTTATTGTATTTACTTACAGATTAACCAGAGTGTTTTTTTATACTTTATGTAGTAATTCGGCTACGCATAATCATCATTTTCTAGTTCCATTTTTAGTCACTAGCTGCACTAGCAACAGTGAGGTTAGCTATCATATTATGTGAATCTGAAGTTACCCTCACGGTATGAAATGCATTCTTTTAAATCTGTTATTGAGATAACTTAATTGTTTTTTTCAAGTAGAATAACGCTACAATAGTAGTAGTCACGAACCGTTCCTCTATACTCACAATGTTAACTCGTTATAATGGAGTGGTGGCATTAAAATTAAATTCAAATTAAATTACGAACCCATATTTAATTTTGCGCACTTATTGTATAATCGCTCATGCAAATAACATGTTGGGCTAACCTTTTATATTTTGTTTTTAATGAGCTATGTCTATCGTAGTCAACTAATTGTGCCTATATAACATATTAATGTACAAACAGTAGCAGCCTGTAATCGTCCAAATGCTGGGCAAAGGCCTCAACACCCAGGATTTAGTGACTCGAAACTTATAACATGTCACTAGGCCCGTGGGCCCTGACTTATTAACTGAGGTATATTTTAAATACATCATTTTATGCTGTATAATAAGCATATTATAGTCTATTTATTTTAGAAATGGCCAAGAACCTGTAGTATTTTTTGTGTTTTTAAGAAAATGGTTTATTATAGAGTATTTCAGATTATATTTTAACCACATACGCATTCAAAGGAAAGCTCACCGAATATTTGGATTTGGGGCAATTACTAAAATAACTGACTATATTATGTGCGTGTAATTTTAATTGATGTAGATATTTTATGGTCTTTGACCGATTTTGGGGAAAGGATTAGGGATGGATTTGACCTGTGTCTAATAAATGAACTCGATTTATTTAGGAAGGTGTACAAACAAAAATAATTATATACTCATTATGAGGTTGCTTTCATTATTACCATGTTAAAGAATTTTTTTTCCTTTTTTTTTCAATTTTTTTCTTAGTAGGTATAGATTTCATTGTGCATTTTTGTTCTAGAAGTAATTTTAAGTTTTATTCTTATTTTTAACTTTTTCTTTAGTTGATAACGAGTTTTTTGTATCTTCAGTGGGTATGTCCTTGATTGAGTGTATGATTTAATTTTTTTGTCAATATATTTATAATTTTTTCTTTTTATCTACTTCATGTAGCACATTATAAAGATTTTTATTGCTTGTTTTTGTTATTTAAGTTTCTTTGTAAACTAACGAAAACGAAAACATGTTTGTTTTTTTATTAAAAAATAATGTGATATTATGATTTTTATTTTTTCTTTGCATTTTGTTATCCATACTGCTAAACCGTCCTTAAAACACATCCTGGTCCCAATGCTGGGAAAAAACTTATCTTAATAACATACAAATTTAGGCCATTTCCACATAAAGCGTATTTTACGTCCATTAAAGCTAGCAGTACCCTATATATGTATATGCTTTTGTCACTCGATCCTGATGAGTACACTAGGTGTGTAAATGGCTTTAGCTAGCTTTAATATATATCTACTAAGATATGTCATGTTGCATTAAGTAAACAGTCCATTAATGTTCTTGATTGAATTCAACAGAACAAGACTTAAAAATAATTATTTTAGTAGATACACTGCAAAAATTTAAAATAAAAGGTAATATAAATATTTATAAAACAATACAACATATATTTTCTATATTGAATTATTATTTAAATTTCTTACATAAAACATAATAAGGATGAAATAAAAAATTAAATTCAATTGGCACAGATTGAAGCAAAATAAATTAAGACCTTGCGTACATGTGTCATGGCGTCCCTTTAAAAAGGAATTTCTAAACTGCGCCGTCATTTTCAATTCTCAATCTTTGATATTTTGTTTAATCCAAGGTAACATTTTGGCCAAGTCAGTAAAAACGACATAGTGTGTCGGATCACATCTGTACTCGTTCTGCCTCGCAACGGAGAGGCAGACAAGACCTCTGATGTACCAGAAGTCGTCCAATTTGAAGACCATGCCGCCGCCGCTGTCGCCATTGCACACGGATGTACCTGATAAATAGCAATAATTTTATTATTATTTATAATTTTATTTTATAGGAGTTAAATAAATAACATATTAAATATTTTTTTGTTAATTTTTAGATTATAAACGTTAAGATTCCAAGCCTTTATTAAAAAAAAAATCGAAAATGCGCGGCAAAATTAACATGACGGTACGTTTTTTGACGTAGTTTTGTCATAATATTATTATTATGAGTTAGCTATCTACGACAGATGTTGAAGATAACACATAGACCTTAGATTTTTAAAAGCTATAAAAAAATTTAATGAAATTGATCTTAGTTTCATAAAACTTCAAATCTAAGCTGCGTGTTGCTTAAAATTCAATTATTTATTAGTGGAAAATTCATGCAAGTAATGTAGCGTGTTAAAGCTGATAATAATAATTATACTTATAAATAATTATTAACAGTTAGGTAAGGTAAGTAAATAAAAAGTAAAATGAGCTAATCGTCTAATCGTCACAATTGTTCCAAATTAGACAGAAGCTTAAATAATTCTATCAGAAACATACTTTTTCTAATTCCGGTACGTTTGACGATCCTGTAATAAATATGATACCCAATAAATACAACCATAACCATGGTTGTTGTAAGCTTTTTATGAACATTTTTTAAAAGTTTTGAACATTGGAAGTTAAAATTTTATTATTAAACTACTACATATATAAATATCAATAGTTATGTTGTTGTTGTTTTTTTATTTTTTTTTAAATTAAAGTTTATTTTAAGTAAAGTACTAAGGATAAATGTTAAAATAAAGCAGACAGTATTAAAACCGGCAAAGCTTGAGAATGAATGATGGTTTTGGTTTTGACAGTCTAATTTAAAATTTTTAAATACGATACTTAATTCGTTAATTAGGTATATAAATTTTATTTTGCAATGATTGCTTAAATTGCTTTTTGTTACGTAAGAAAAAGCATCTGTGGTACAAATATTTCTCTTGTTTGTGTGGCATGGAAACAGCGTGGTAAAAAAAACACTGTGGTGGGTATAATTTATTTTATTAATATTTTTTTACACAACTTTGTTAATTCTTACTGCCAAGTCCCTCACTATAGCAACAATTTTGAGCAAAGAGCATAAGTTGCTATTGTAAGTACCCAGCTTTAGGTCATTTAGTTCCTGAGTAATATCAAACTGAGTACTTAAACATTTTAAAGTTAATAGGAAAAAATTAAAAAAATAAAATTAAAATCAGACCCGTACAAATGTCATGAAGAGATTGCACTACAAAATAATAAAAAAAAACTAACCAGTACTTTACTAAATTTAGGTTTTTTTTTTATATATAATTAAATTTTTAATTATTATTATTAATAGTTTGTTTAATCCAAGGTAAAAATTTAGCTAAGTCGGTAAAGACTACGTAGTGCGTTGGATCGCATCTGTTCTCGTTTTGCTTCGCGACAGAGAGGGACACGAGACCTCTGAGAGACCAAGCGCCGTCCAAATTGAAGACCATACCGCCACCACTGTCGCCGTTGCATACGGATGTACCTGGTTAACAATAAAAAATAAATTATTTACTTGTAGATAAATCTTAAAAAAGAAAAAAAAAAAAAAATATATATGTTAAGTTTTAATCAACGCCAATTTTTTTTAGATAGAAACATGTTAATTCATTTACCCTCGACAAAAAACAGGGGTGTTATACGTTTTTATGTTCTCTTTGACACAAAGCGTAACGAATGAAAATGCGTTCGAGTCTATTAAGACTGCTTTATTGTGTCGTCACAATTTTTTGACGTTTTGTGTCATAGTGAAAAGAGTTAGTAGTCTGTCAAACAAAAGATATTTGGGATATGTTCCAAAATATATTCCAGCATACTGATCCATATTATTGTTTTTTATTTTTAATATACGGACCACCGTTCACTTAGAAAAATCAGAATGATTATGTTTTTGTCCCCAAGAACATAACTTTTTACTGCCGTCTTCCTAAAGCTTTCTATGTAAACAGCATAGAATGCTTTTCTAGAGGCTGTTTTCGACACCGAAATCAAAGATATTTTTCGGGACTATCATTTTGTGTATCCACATTGCAACGGCCCGAATTCTTATCAGGAAATCAAAACATCTGAATGCTACATCGAAGCCAAATGCCGTTAGACATAAAAATAGGTCACTGGCAAAAGCCATTAATCAAAGAACTGAATTGTAAGCCCAGTAGAAATTACTAGCATGTCACTAAAGTTTTTTTTTGGTAGGTACGTATTTTTATGAATCTGTTGAGTGAACCTTGCAACCTTGCTCATCACTTACAACTCTTCACTACTTTTTGTTACAAAATTTGCATCTTTCATGGTCGGGTATCATCCCATAAATGGTGACATCTGGGACGGACCGCCCCCACTGCCACCCTGGCTAGCTACACTTCTGTGTAGACTACTGGCACTGGCCAATATTTTGGACTATAACTGGGTTATATTTTGGTGTGTTAACGCATTTTAAAATTAAAAGATACATATATACAATCATGCTGAATTTAACACTTGCAAGCAAGTAACTTGCAACATGCAAGTTTTTAATTGAAATGTCATGCATGCATTATAATTAGTTGAATATTCGTGCAAGTAATGTAGCGTATCAAGGCTAGTATATAATTATGGGTTAATAAGAAGGAAGCTGTAACGTCTAACCATTCCAAATTAGACAAGCTCAAACTAATTCTATAAGCAACATACTTTTTCTAGTACCGGTACGTTTGCTTGATGACTCTGAAATAAATTTTGGAAGGTTATGGTTGTGGTCTTTGATAATATACCAAGTTGTGTCACATTTAATGGCGTGCAATTGCTTGATGTTTTTTTTTACGCAAAATATAATAAATCAAAAAATCTTCGAAAATTGCGTAGCGTCGAACTTGAATGAACCCTTAAGTTTTGCGGTTTCTGTTTCTTTAGTTTTTATTTAGCAATCACGGCGCAAAATCATTGCGCAATTTTGTGCCACAATAATTTGTGTATTTCTTTTATCACTGCTTCATGGAAGAATATTAAAAATTTCTGGTTGTTTTGGTTTTTAATAGTTTCTCTTAAGGGAAATATATAAAAAAACAATGCGATATCACGAATTTTATTTATTATTTTATAAGTTTTTAAAGATAAAAAGTTGCTATTGTACAATGGAAAAGAATCCATACTGCCGAATCTCAATCTTAGTGTAAAAAACAACGTTAGTGTGATACGGCATTACAAATCAGCATACAAAGATCTTTTTCTTACATTCTGAGTATTAAGTTATAAAAAGTTATATTAACATTTCCTTGAATATTTTTAGTAAAATTAGAAGAATATCCAATTACCTATACATAAAATGAGAATATAAAATGGTTTTACAAATAAAAAACACAATAAAAATTCAGACCAATTTAAGTACATATTTATGACAGAAAAATCTCTCTAGCTTATTAAAAAAAATATTAGTCTTTGATATTTTGCTTGATCCAAGGCAAAAATCTAGCCAAGTCAGTAAAAATGACGTAATATCTCGGGTCGCATCTGTTCTCATTTTGTTTCGCAACAGAGAGGGACACGAGGCCTCTGAGGAACCAAGTCCCGTCCAGTTTGAAGACCATACCACCACCGCTGTCGCCGTTGCACACGGATGTACCTGATAGACAGAATTGAAATCTCTCATGCAACAGAACGTTAACATTATGTCATATAAATAACCAAAACACTTTGCGTATCATAACGTGTGGCGCCACGTTTTGGCACGTTACGAAATTGACACTAATTGACCGGCGTGATACCACGGCCTCACAGAAAACCGGCGTATAATGACGCTTGCGTCGTATTTCGCCGCGTGAGTAAGTTTACCGGAGGCCCAATTCACAATCCCTTCCACGTCCATTCTCCATCTATTCCCCCTTCATTCTCCGCAAAAGGCCGGCGACGCACTTTGTGGCACCTCTGGTGCTGTAAGTGTCCATGGGCGGCAGCATTCACTTTCCATCAGGTGATCTGACGGCTTGTTTTTCCACTATCCTATATAAAAAAAACACGAAATGTAATGGCGTCGTACCGTGCGCCGTCACCGTTAAAAAATCGGAGCAGGGCGCTGTACCGAGCCTTAGATTCTCACGGTATTATGTTTACACTGTAAGAATATACGGCGTGCATCGTAAAAATCACAATAGTAAATAAAATAGAAACTAAATTTATACGATGTACTTATCTTCATAGGTATGAACTTAGCCACGCTACTTAACTGCGGATTGGCATGCAGGCTTCTTCACGATGTTTTTCATCGCCGTTGGATTCTTAACCAATTTACACACTTCTAACATTGTGGTTTTTCTTATATGAAAATTAGCTCGATCAAATGTATTTGTATTTATAGTGGATCTACGAAGAAGTTTCATATCATAGATAGAAATAAAATACATCACAAAAGAAAAATAAATATTTTCACAATATCCAGTTATTTTTTGCTTTGAATGAATAATAACAATAATAAAGAGAAAGATATTCAGAAACTTAATTCATCGCCTTGATACTAAAGTGATTTTTTAACAAAAAATATCGAAGAAGAGTAAAATGCTAATATAGTTTAATGAAAAAAATATACTTACATACTTACTTACGCGTGAAATGTTACTGAAAAATGTAAGAGTACCTACCTACTTATCCATTCGTTAAATTTGGACACATAAGAAGGCATCCGGACTTATAAATTATGTTTTAACATAACTTGTACTTATTTTAAAAATTATTTCTTCTACTTACTTCATTAAAATCCGTTTTGACGAGACCTCCTTTTTACACGTAATTGGCGTTGTACTTAGGTGTTTTTTTAATACATTTTAAATTTAATTGTAAAAATAATTAAAATATAGAATATGAATGAAATTTGCATGATCCGAATATAATATCAAGCAGAAGCAATAGATGATCACACTATGATTCAAACATAAATTAATAACATAAACGAATTACTTATATATGTATGTATACGAAACCCGAGACATGCATTCACATGCTGGTTCGATAATATCTCCAGTAAATGATATTTTACCCAGTGTAAAGAATTTTAAGCACTTTACAGAGTACAGAACTATGTGAGTAGTATTACAACTATCAAATCATAAAGTCTTTATGATCCACTAAGTTCACAATTCTCTACAGATCTATCTATGAATAATTAACTATTTGAATAAGTATTTCAAGTACTTACCATCTCTATAGCCAGCGCAGTAAGTGTACTCCGAAGTGAATTTGACGAAGAACTCGCTGTAGGAACGAATGCAAGTTTCCGTGTCGACCACCGGCATTTCGACTAACGTAAGTTCTTCCGTCGCGAGTCCTGTGTCATCGTAACCCCATCCTACAACCTGGGGGAGAAATCCATATTAATACGTGAAAAGCAAAATTTTGCAGCAAAAATTTATACTCTATTAATTTATACCTTCTTTTCGAAAATTCTGCGACATGTATGAAATTCGGCATAGTTAAAATTTTCAAAAAACTTATTAGTTTCATATATTGTGTATAAAATAAGTTAATTCATTAAAATATAAATTAAGATATAAATATATAATCATAAAAAGAAAAAGAAACATCGACCTCCAGACGGACACAAGCCTATATTACAATTCATCCATTCATTGTCACACTCTTGTACCCATTCTCATGTGAATATAAGTATTATAAAATAGAAACTATTTTCCTATTAAAATAGACATGTATTCGAGCAAAACAATTGATTTTTTTAAAATAAATTTATAGCAAACAATGCAGATGCAGGCGATTTCGTTTAATTATTCAATCCGTTGTTTGGTTGTGAGCATTTTGTATTTGCTTCTTATCCATTCAATTGATCAATTTTCGTAATAGCAGCATTCATTAAAATATCGGAACTTTATTTAAACAGACCCAAATATACTCACCGAGCCCTTTTTTCCTATAACATAGTTCAAGTCGATCTGGTTCTCAGGCCACAGGCAGGCTGGTTGCACGTGGTCGGTGAAGTCGACTGGCTGACGCATCTTCAATATGCTGGCGTCTCGAGTATATGATGAAGCGTTGTAGTACGGGTGCACTATTATCTCTGCAACCTGAAATAATAGCTCAATATTTAGATACAATACGAGCAATCTGGGGTGTATTTGCACGGACTAAACGAAGGTTATAAATAGGTTATCCTTAGAATATAGCCTATGCTTTGTAATCTTTTATTGCTCTTTATAACCTTATATATATATAAGGTAATATCTAATACTACCTATAGATTGACTATAGAATTGAGGATGATGGGAAAATTGAAAGCGTATACAGCAAAAAAGCATTCAACTAAAGCACTTTCCTTTTGATAGTCGAACAACAATAGATAGTGTAATGTTAATATACCGTTGCTATACAAAAGGTTCTATTAAGAAGAAGGTAAAGAGGTTAGACCAGTACGTTGTATTGTATTTATTCAATAATGTTACGAACTTAAAAACATCGTACATAAATATTGTATAATATATATTTAAGAGTAGCTATGGCTATAACTTTCTGGACAATGTACTTTTATAATTTACCAAAATTTTAACTATTTTAAAATGGTTTAAAATGGTATTTGCAGTGGTTAAATAGTTAGTTAAACATGTTAAACATTCGCCGTGTAGCTTAGTAGGTATGTATTTTTCTGTAACATTTCTTATTAACTACTTATTAATTTACTAACCAGTCTAATTTCAACGCCTTCGACGGACGTCCTCAAGTTGTGTTTCCCCAGGTATATAGTGAGAGTGTTCTTGTTGACAGGTCGCGTTGAGCCCTTGCGAGTGACGCAGTGGGCGGCGGTGATGACGTGCTTGTGGGAGATGAGGGTACCGCCGCATATGTACTTACTGTCGACCGTCTGATAAAGAATAAAATGTTAACAAAGTAAATGTCTTTTTAAAGATTTGTTTAAGTCATTATGACTTTAAAATATAAATTGAAATAAATTAAAATTAGAAACAATAAAAAATATTTTATTTATATTAAATTATAAACTAGTAAAAACGTGGCTATGTCACCCATACCCCGGTGTCCCCTTTTCACAGTTGTTAAAGTTTCATCATCTTAATTGTTTAATTTAAATAAAAAAGAAAATAAATAGAGGCTACATTTCAAACTTAGAAAACAAAAAATAGCTTAGACTTAAAAAATCGACTACACATTTTTTTTATTTTTCTTGTTGCATTTTCTTTTTATTTTCTTATTCAGAACGTATCATACCTGGGTATGGTAGAGCGCAATTTGCCATGGCCACTGTCCTTCCAAAGTCGGCTTGCCGTTCAGGACCAGAGGATTCGGCTTGATCACTTTACCGCATTGGTTCTGAAATCATTATATAAAGTTTAATTAAAAAAAAAAAAACGTAACACAGCCTGTACATATCCCACTGCTGGGCATAGGCCTCTTCTCCTATTAGGGAGA
>DVXP01002076.1:0-13471 GCA_018235645.1 Junonia grisea | reverse complement strand
AGCTTCCCAACAGTGAAAGAATTTTTTAAATCGGTCAAGTAGTTTCGGAGCCTATTCAATACAAACAAACAAACAAACAAACAAATATTTCCTCTTTATAACATTAGTATAGATTTATGGAAAATAGCATAAATAGGTCAAAGTAAAAAATAAAGAATATGTTATATAATTATTCTCAGAAATGTCACAGCCTATTCTCAAAAATATACCTATAACTTTTAAAGTAATTGAAAACGGTCCATTGGACCGCTACTTTGGTAGGTTCAGTATTAAAACTAACAAGATCAGTAGGGCTATTCCGAGCGAAAATCGAGATTCACTCTAGTGAAATTTTTACACTTCACTCACGCGATTTTACATCTAGCGCCACGCGATATGATGCGGCACCGAGTCGTTTTACAGTATTTGTCATTTTTGACGTAAATGTATGCATTGAATATCCTGAAACAAGTTTTTAACAATTCAAATTTGACATACCGAATGAGCGGTATTACTAAATTCACTTCTTGAGTGAGTCTCGATTTTTTGGTCGGAATAGCCCTACAGTTAATGTTGTTCACAAAGCCACGCTTCGAGTTAGGGAAGTAATAATTTCTATCTATAATATAATGTTTTTATAAACAGTTATTACATGTAGAAATTCATTTCATTGAGAATTTATTAATTACGTATACGTATGAACGTATATGCACCCACATTATGATTTGGTACATTTTTTCTATAAAATACGTAAAACAATAGATACAATATAGTATTTTGGCAAATATGTAATTGTATAGAGAAATAGGAATGTACCTATGGTTGGAATTGTTCAGTTTTTCATAAAAGAATATTGCAATCAAAAAACGCATGTTGTATTCTATTATTTTTGTACCAATTCTACACTGTATAGGTATTCTATTTTATACGTTCTTGTAAAAAAACAAATCCCACAATGTAGGTTCCGAAAAAATTGTGAGATCCAAGACACCAAGTCAATTAATTTACTCAGTACCCTTACTCTCCCCTCCACCCTTAAGTTTCTAACCTGGCTATTGCTTAAAAATAATTTATTATGACAAACCTACTTGTGAAATGAATACCACATTGTAATTTCATAGCCATAATAAAAAACTTTAACTTAAAACCAAACAAAACAATATTAACGTTTCATAAATAGGACAACGAGGACATTCCTTAAACGAGGCAGTCTAAATAAATCGTCCGTTAATCCTTTAATTACGTAAAGTATCACAGATTCGTGAGAATAAATAAATATTTTCTAAATGGAAGGTAAAAATACTACGGTAAATACAAAATCAGCGCAAGCGAAATGTTTTTAATAATGTCGGGTAGGGCACAGTTTTCCGCTAGAGAGAGCTCTTTAAGTAGCGGGGCAAATAAACTCGTGATGCCGACGATGGCTTTCTAGGGTTCAGTGGGCAATTTAAAATATAATATGGGTAGTTTTTTCTTTACAAATAGTGGGCAAACGAGCAGCTTACACGGTGTTAAGTTATCAACACTGGTTATGCAACAAAGTTGGCAAAAGTGCGTTGTTAACTTAGAGGAACAAGGAAAGATGGGGGAAGAAGTTGGGAAAGGGCTGGCGAAGGATTATAATGTCATAAAATGGTTCCCCATATCAGCGTACAGTGTGGCGCAAAAGCATCATTCGAGCCAGCCCAAGAGGATTGCCCATTGGCATTCTTACCTGTTGCCATTCCTGTTGCTGCTCAGCATCTCAGGGTTAACAAAACTCGACTTTTCGCTATGTAGGCAATTTAAGTCATAAGACAGATAATAAAAGGTAACATATCATTCAACTGCACTGACTGTGGAAGACAGTCCTCCTCTTGTTTCGCCATGTTTATTTGGCGCGAGCAAATTCATATTAGTTACAATATCATAAGACCTACGCTTCAACTCATTTTAATAACGCCCAACATAAGCAGTTTCACAAAATTAGAATTCCCATGGCACTGTCTAAAAACTCCATGTCCAACAAAACAAAACTTTCACAGTTATACGGCAGTTAAACAAAACCCCACGGAAACCTCAGGTAAGCGTTCCGTCCTCCCACTGGTGTTCAGTGATTTAACGTGTATCCCAGTTGGCTAATGCGAGGATGCATATTTTGCTACACTAAACTTTTCTAGAAAGTTCAATAATATTTTTTGATGTAGAATCAGACGGCAATTGCGCTGCAAAAATCAGTAACATCTCAAAACCATGAATAAACAGACCATGGCAAAATACCGGTGAAATGGTAAGAAGATGATAAAATAGCATGAAAAACTGAGGCTCAAAACCCAATTAAATAATCCCTTTCTCTAGCAGATACAAAATTAGAATTCCCATGGCACAGTCTAAAAACTCAAAACTTTGTTCACAGTTATGACAGTTAAATAAAACCCCACGGAACCCTCAGTTAAACGTATCGTCCTCACTGGGTGTTCAGTGAATTTAGCGTGTATCCCAGTTGGCTAATGCGAGGATGCATATTTTCTACACTAGCATCTGTCCCGGTATTTTCTAGTAGTATTATAAAAAATGCCTTGTAGACTAGAGTTTTCTAGAAGGATCATGAATGTTTTTTCATGTTAAGTTTGATGGCTTGAAATTTATTCTAATTTTGAGTACGTTGTTTTAATAGACTGGTCTAGATTATAGATTATATATTGTCTTTCCTACTTCTTCTTCCTAGCATTTTTCCGGACTTAAACAGAATCTGCTTTATACTAGCCTAAGTTTTGACAGGTTACTGATTTTTACGCAGAACGATTGCCGTCTGACCTCTGCAACCCAGAGGGCAAGCCAGTAACCATTTAGACTAGAATATTATGAGTAACGATCGTTATCAGGTGTTATTGATAACAACCGGGACTGACGGTTTTACGTGCTCTCCGAGGCACGGTGGGTAGACCCACAAGGATCAGACCTAGAAACGAATGTTTATATAAATACAAACATCCGCCCCGAGCGGGAAACGAACCCGCGACCCCCGGCGTTAATTGCGCATTCAGCACCATTACACCAGATTGTTATCAGTACTCAGACAAGAGTAATTTCATGATATTAATTGTTTGATCCAATCAAACAATAAAAGTAACTTGTTCGAAATTGAGTTATTGTTATTGGAAAATAAATTAATTATAAGAATAAGTAATACAATTTATAAATGTAAAAATATATAAAAAACTATACTTTGAAGAGGAATTGGCGGATTTCAAAATTGTAAGAACGTCATTACATTGACGTTGAAGATTGGATTGATAGAAATGATTGTTATAAAAAAACATTCTAAAAATAGAACGAGAGACTTCATTGTCTTTCCGAAAAATGTAATAGAGATTATTTATTTTACAATAAATAGAATTTCATTTGAATTTCGAACTTCATAAAAATGAATGTAGATAATGAATTACGCTAATAAAGCGTTCGTTCGCCGATAAATTGTTTTATAACTTATTGCCAGCTAAGGCTGTTGTACGTTGCTTTACGTATTCGATTCGTAGTTGCATTCAGTTTTCCGAAGTTGAAGATAGTTGGGGCAACTTGCAAGTTGTTACTGGAATTGTTCTGAGCAGAACGTTGCCTTTCGAATTATGTTGTTAGCTTAAGAATGCCTCTGAGGCGTTTGCGCGAATTGCAATTTAGGATTCAGTTAATGAACTGCCTTGAATAATATGGTTCGTTATTTGGATCACTGGGAGTTTTGAGGATTTGGGGTTTTGGTAGTGAAAGATCATGAATTATGTTGAGGATTGTGTTGCTAAGGTTATGCAGTCGACAGTCAAATAGAAAACTGCGGAGATAATTTGACACAAACACTACTTAAACTTAACTTCTTTTACCATGGGAGAGCCATGCATTTGCACGAATGGTCTGGCTCGACCGGAGTGATACCACGGCTTCACAGAAAACGCTTGCATTTTGTAGCTCCTTTGGTGTTGCGAGTGTCCATGAGCGACAGCATTCACTTACCATCGGGTGATCTGTAAGCTCGTTAGCCGCCCTATACCATATAAAAAGAAGGCGACTGTTATTAACACGACAACACACTTAAGCCCGTCACAGACTTAGCTATAATATATATTAATATACCGTACTATAATATATAATTAATATAGTAAGCTACCACACACTGAAAAATATATATTTTACCTTCATTTGTATGGTGGTCGTCTATATCGTAATATGCAATTATTTATATTACGGTATAGCTTGGTGAAGTCATAGAAATACATATAATAGCTGAGTGTGCGGTCACTCGAAAATTTGAATAGAAAATATATAGCAATATAGCTAGCTATAAATATATTAATATATATTATAGCAAAGTGTGTGACGGGCATTAAACTGATTAACGAGTTCTACTCTGTTTGTGCTTACAAATTGCACACAAAAGATTTATCCACAATTAATAACCGCTTAATATCGAAACGTAAATACGATTACTGGTAACATTTACCGCAAAATTAATCGGTAAATACTCATTAAGACTGAGCAAGGATAAACTGTGAAATTTAATTGCATACAGGTACAAACATATATCTCTGGATTTTACCATGTTTGTTTGGCAACGCGCGCCAGAAAAGAATGAGGTCAATAGTAAATAAGAATTAGGACTGAATAAAGATAAGCTGTGAAATTTAATTACATAATATAAGTATATCCCGGCATTTTACCATCTTTTAGCTGGCAGCGGGGTGTCATGGTTTTTGCCGTGTTAGAGCCATGCCTTTGAACGAAACCGGCGTAAAATGACGCTTGCGTCGTGTTTCGTCGCGTGAGTGAGGCCACCGGAGGCCCAATTCCCCACCCATTCCCCATTAACTCCCCATCCATTCCCCCTCCATACCCCTTAAAAGGTCGGCAAAGCATTTTGTAGCTCCATTGGTGATGCAAATGTCCATGGGCGACAGCATTCACCTTCCACCAGGTGATCTGTCAGCTCGTTTGCCACCCTATCCCATAAAAAAAATGTAATTTCAACAAAAAAAATAAGTAGTAGGTAAATACTCATCAAGAAAATAGAGAAAGGATAACCTGCGAAAATTAATTGCATACGTATCCCTGCATTTTACCACCCTTTTTAACCAGTAGCGAAGTGTAATAGTTATTTCACCACGCATTTTGATAAATACTTATTAAGATAATTGAGCAAGAACACTTCTACTTCCTAGCATTTTCCCGGACTTAACCAGGGCCTGCTTTATTCTAGCCTAGGTATTGACAGGTTATCGATTTTTGTGCAGAGCGGTTGCCGTCTGACCTCCGCAACCCAGAGGGCAAGCCAGTAACCATTAAGACTAGAATATTTTTAAGGATCGTTATCAGGTGATTGTGATAACAACCGGGACCGCCGGCTTTACGTGCTCTCCGAGGCACGGTGGGTAGATCCACAAGGACGAGACCTAGGAACGAATGTTTATATAAATACAAACATCCGCCACGTGCAGGAATCGAACCCGCGAACACCGGCGTTAATAGCGCATTCAGCACCACCACACCAGAGCGGTCGTCTGAGCAAGAATACCTAAACTGGGACAATTAATTGCGTACCTACATAACCCTGCATTTTATCTTTTTAGCCACCAGCGATGGTTATTTCGTCATAAAATTAGTCAGTAAATACTCATTATTTCAGCAGGGATGAACTGTGAAATTAAATTGCATATATATCCCTGCATTTCACCATCTTTTTAGCCGGCAGCGGGGTGCCATGGTAATTTTTACCGGGTTATTATTTTAGCGAGAACAATGGTCCCGGTGCAGTAATAGGCAGGTTCAACTGGTAAATTGTTATCTTGGGCTGCGGGGTGGGTTTGGTGCAAGTGTTGGAAATGATATGATCAATGATAAAATATTTCAAACATATATTTTAAATAAAGTCTGTGAAGTAGGATGTTAGAAATGTGAGAAGTAGAGAGAAATGTAAATTATAGATTAACAAGGCTCTATTTATCGGAACTATAAATTGAGTGAATTAAAGATGTCAGATTTGTATAAAATAATTAAACATCTTTGTTTTATCGTCTCTCCTTTCTTTTTGCCGTCATCACTTCCAACTTCTGTTTAAGCTTATACACTTTTGGTTGTGTTCAGTGACGGATTAAACTATTATGCGCCCGTAGGCACTGACACAAAATCCGCCTCATGAGCTAAGAAAAAGCTCATCATCCTCCTTTCCCTAGCGCCCCCTTGTGCACTCGCGCCCTAGGCACGTGCCTACTTTGCCTTAAGGATAATCCGCCACTGGTTATGTTTATGGGAAGCGGTGACCACTTGTGATATCAAAACCAAATTTGGTCTTTGTTTTTATAAAAATAATCAAAGACCCATCTAAACTAATGTACTACGACTAGGACAATCAACTTGTTCTTATAGATAACCACCTTATACTATAAAGTAAGACGTTTCTGAGTCATAGGTATCATCTTCGAAGTACATGCTTTTGACTTCATAATACTACCTAATGTCTGCTCTGCCCTGCGTTGCAGGATATTATGTCTTACGATTTATACAACAAGTTTGTCATTTAAAAGTGCTCAACTTTGTTGAGCCTTTTTATGTAAAGTATATTTTGACTTTGACTTTGTCTTTTTCAGTGTTCCTCTTGTAACTTGTACCCCACAATAATTGTTGCGCACCTCTGGCCCGGCTACTTTCCGCTTCCATTGTACAGTACGGGCGCAGCGCTCGGCAATCAAAGGTCACGATGCCTCATTGAATATTTACGAACAGACCGACGTTATTATTTGCCCGATTACGTGAGTCTTAATAGCGGGGAATATTCCTTCCATCGAACAATATTGTTGTTGGGATAGTTCACGTAATATTTGTTATTTTTGATTCCTTGTTGCATTTATTGTTTGGTTTCTGTTCCGCTTTGTCTATCTGATATTTGTACTGTTTCTTGATGAAATTTATGTATACGTGTAGGTGAGTTGACCCATACTCTTACAGAATATCTGAAGTCGAAAGCATGCTATGTTTCTTTCACCTTCTTCTTCTCTTCTTTCTTTGTTATTATAATGCTTTCTTTAGGGATGTTCCCTTCTAGTACCTACGGTGAAGGGAAGACACCTTTAATTCACAATTTATTTTGAACTATACTACAACTTTATATGCTCTTTGGTGATTTTAATGTCTACTGGCGATAGTGATCAGCAAATAAAATGCTCGTTTGACCGCAATTTTTAATAAAACTTCGTCGAAGTCTCTGTTTGACTGTTTATCAAAATATCAACTTTATTTAGTTTTAATAAAAAGTTATTTAGCGATCAAACAAACCAATGGCGTACAATCTTAAAACGTAAATTATAACCATATCAGCAACAAACTACACATAGCCTCAGTTGTAATCTGGACATTTTAACACAATTAATTATACCAGAAATTTCTAGACAGAATACTTTTTAGAACTTATTATGTTCAAATTTAAACTAAAGAGTATTGATTAACAATCGAGCTTACACACCACCGAAATAGTTGTGAATTAACTGATCTACCAGTAATACATTTTAGAAAATATCCTAATTTTCAATATTTTTCACCCACTCTAACCTAAGTTGTGAAAAGTGAAAAATGAGTATGAGAATCAACGAAGAACCTTTTTCTAAATATAATGAAAAGAAGAAATGAAAATAATTTGATTTTTAATTAATTTAATTTGTAGACCTGAAAAGACTGACCAAAGTATTACATTGGTCAGCACACTAAAACAGTGGTCAAAAAGGGAATATGGAATACCATTTAATTTATTTCCTGACATGGGTCTTAAATTGCGTAAAACCTTCCCTTAATCTGAATGACCTTATCACTTTAAAACTATCGTTATCAGTTTCATTGCATTTTGTAATTTATTTTGAAATAGACAGTCAAAAATGAACTGACATCGATATCAACTCTATTAGCGTGATTGAAGAACTAAGATCAGGGCAAACCAAAACAATTAGGAATAATTGATTTCTGGTTTTTATTCTGAAACGCAATAGGGATAGTTTTCCGTAATTACTTCTTGGTTTGGTCTGGTATTAGGAATACAAATAGATGCTTTGTTAGTTAAAAATAGATTTGTTTCACTTTACTTTGTACGCAAAGTTCTAGCAAAAGGGTTTATTGGCATTGTTATAGTGAACTATTTACTTTGTTACAATTAAAACTATACTAATTGTTGGGAACATTTCAGATTTGTAACGGAATCGCATAGTTTTAGTATCGGTGTAATAATCTTGTCCGTGTTTAACTGGAAGATGGAAAAGGGTTTTAGAAATAAGCATTAATATCTTTTTGTATTTGATTGAACTGTTGTCTTTTTTTTGTTGTTTTGTTGAAAACCAAAGTTTACTTATGCTTGAATATTAAAATAGGAAATATGGAAAAAATAATGGAATGTATATTTTTATTAATAGTTTCGAGACTTTTAAAAAATAATTAAAATCTGTTGTCTAAATCGGTTCAGCCATTTTCGAGTAGGTAATTCGAACATACATACAAAAAATAACACACCAACTGAAGTGACCTTTTTTGAGGTCAATTAAAAATGAAATTAACTTAAACTTATTTGTTCATATTTAAATGCAGAATGTAATGTATGGAATAAAGAATTCTAAAATATATATTCATTTGATGTTTAAAGAACTATCTTATAACATATAACGATTACATATTAGATAGTAGCACATATTTATGTATAAAAACGTCTTATATCGTGGAACCTGGAACACTCGAATACATCTTCAAACCAAACCTAATTTTGGTTCGCGATTCCGCCATTTCCTCCTTGGCAGACGCTTATTGCTACAACCTGTTCCAAAACTAAATTTACACCTTATGTTTAACAAAATTAAGTACATTTTCGCTTGACAGAATAGAAAACTTAATTTTGCGAAGATTTGAACAAATAGTCGCATAACAGACGACATTCGAATGAGGTTAACAAACTGGAATAGTGTTCCTCGAGTTTTCGGCAGGCTTGAATTTTGTTAAAATAATAAAGCGATGCTTTAGCGGGATGATACCGTTTCGTATCTTAATTAGACGACAGCTAAATACGAATGGAAAACAAATATTGAAAAGTTAATTGTTTTTTATGATGTGTCGAGTATAAGTAATGGTGTATCTGGTTTCAGTTAATTGAGTTCGATAAATCGATGAGAAGATTTTAAGAACATTATATAATACGATTATTTGAATTATAGTTTTGTGCTTAGTTAATAGATTAGCTAGAAGTGGCGGTCCGCCTCACGTATCACCATTTAGGGTTGCCAGCCGATGGTGGGAAAAGTAAAAATTGTGTAAAAGTGTATCTTTCAGGGTGCCAATTAATAATATTATGGATGAAAATTGTGTGTTAATGACTAAAAAAGGTCATCCGTAAAGTGTGTCATAAAAAGTAGTTGTACAAGTTTGACTGGACGGAATTCCTAAAAAAAGGTCGTTCGTGCAGTGCGTGATAAAAATTTACGAAAATTAGCGATGAAGGGTGCAACTTGCGATTGGATTAATAAAATAAAGGTCGTCTGGCCAGGGCTTTAAAGGGTAGAGGTTCAAAAATAGAGACGTCCGCCCCAGGTGTCACCCATTCTAACTACGCCGCATAACCTTGTGTAATTAGATGAATGATTAATAATAACAATACGCTATGCATTAATAGGTTGTTATGTATTAGTATTAATTGTATTACCCGTGAATTAGTCATTTACAATGACAATTATAGTACCGCGATAACATGATTTAATAAACAGTTGATTATTTCATTATTAGAATATAAATCATATGATGATATTTAAACCTTTATTAGATAACATAAACACCTATAATAGCTACGTAGTTTTTCTGTGAGAGTGTGGTACCTATTCCTATAAACCCATACAACTATGTACCTACGAACTACATGTTTTTTTTGGCTAGATCTAGTTATTGGTCGAGGTTTTATTAATACAGATAATAAATAGATAAGGCTATTATTTAGCAGCAACAAAATGTATTTTCAATGATATCGAACGAAAAGAAGAGGTTCTTCATTCGACAGTTTTTTTGTGCATTCAATGTATGTATAATCACTTTTTTTATTATTATTATTTAAAAATCTGAGGGATTAATGTGTAAGTTAGAATGGTCCCGTAGATTTTTTTTTTATTTATAATCAGTTATCTAAATCAAAATAACTGGAAAAAATAAAACTACTTAGTTCGAACGGATTTAAATCGCGTATATTATATTTATATCGCGGGTAGTCAGTCCACCCGTGACCACGAACGCTGTAAAGTGCTCGAAACGTGGGGATGATAAAAATAATTAATATACGCGATTTAAATCTGTTCAAACTAGTTTTATTTCAATGTGTAATAATCGCGAAAATCTAAGACAACATTATATGGAAAAAGTAAATTATGCTTGATACAAGCTAGTCCTCCCTCTTTTTATCAAATAAAAAAAATATATAATAATTTTAAAATTATCTAAGGAGCTCGTTTAAACAAGCTACGCCCAGCTTCATCTCGCACTCAATTAAGCCACTGAATTAACGAGATCGAGGAATATAAAGGAGTGCAATCTTGTATCTCGTTGTTGAGAACGCTGATTAAAAACGGAATTTCTTCCTAGAAATATTAGTCTTTTAAGTGAATTCTTAACTAAGTTGTCGCTTTGTTATTAATACTTTATGTCTTGGATTATTGTTTAGTTTTAATTTTTTTAGTATAAGGACAACTACCGGAACCCCAAAATGGGTATAGTCCTATACATAAAAACTTAGATATAGCATACTTTATAATTATGTAAGTTAGTATTAGTAACTTAGATTAAACTAGAAATATATAAATAATAAACTAATACATTGATAGATGTAAGAAAATGTAAAAAAAATGTACAGGAAATAAAAGGTTTTTTTATTTTTTTTATAAAGACACATCATCTTTTATGAGCCTCCTATAAAAAAGATAAAAATAAATTAAAAAAAAGCTTTTGTAGTGTTAGAGGAGTTCCTTGAATATAGTAAGCGAACAAGTAGGCAAGTCTAATGAAAACTAATTACAGCTGTTCATGAAAATTTGCTGCACCAGAAAGACCATAAAGACGATTGTTAAAAATAATGAAAGATGAAAAATAATCGGACAATGGGGATCTAATAAGAGAAAGGACAAGATTTAAGAGGAGGAAGAGGAAAGAGATAAGGAGAAAAGATAGAGAGGAGAAGGAAATATAGAGACTTCTAAATATCTCATGTGGCTATTTGTAGTATTCTAAGTATAGTATATAAGATGTATAGAAACGACTTTTTAAGTTAGAAATGAATAAATTGTTCAATTTATATTGTTCAATTATAACGCTCTGCCCGTATTTCAGCATTTTTTTTAAATCGTTTAAATTATGGAATGTTACGCATTTATACATTTATTAATATTAACGAAAAGTTATTAAATTACTAAACAGCCCTTCAACCATGGTTCCCATAGAGAATTAATTTTGAGGATATTCCATCATCTCACACTAATCCTACACCATGAAGACAACATAACACTTAGCAACAATTGCATTCCAAACACCATTGATTAGATTTCAGCCGCAATTTGCTCAAGCCTGTATACGTTAGACAAACGGACACACGTTAAACCGTTTATATATTATATAGTTAGTTACGTTTCGAGTAATATTTATGAAGTTAAAGTTACCGTGAGCAAACGCCCCAAAGACCGACTTGTAACTTATCTTCATTGTAACTTCTTAAAGAGCATATAGAATTAAAACCAAAAGAATCAATATTGCTTCCAGGCAGTCTGACATAATGAAAATATAAAAAGCTAAAACTAAAGCCTAAATTCACAAAGCCTCGAAATAAACACCGGTTAGAACATAATAATAATTTAATAATAAATTTATTACTCATTTTCACGTCACAATATAACAGTTCATAATTATTACCGAACATGAGAATAATCACGAGAGTGCAAAATATATATCGTATATTATAAATATTCAATAAATGTTCAAAAATTAATTATTCAATAAAATCTGTTCAGTTACGAAAATTAATAATCTTTTAACGGTAATATTAATTACGATTTTAATTAATATTCACAATTTTAAATCGAAAACGTTCCGCTACCTTTTTAAAATTTTCGATAATCGAATTTCGAATTCCATTTTTGAACGTTTAAATTTAAACAATAACGAACTAAATGGTATATCGTTTAAATGGAAAGCCATAATAATAGACAATTCTTTGTACTAACACTGATGGTCAATTATCCCGGTGAAATGAATGGTATTAGACGATTTTACACCATCCAATTACCTGCGCTAGATCTAATCACACCTTATACACGATACATTGAAAACTTTAACATACATTGCTGCTTTTGTTCTTTATATACAACCGTAACTTCTAAGTAAACCATCAATGTATAGTCAAAAGGGCGTAGTATACCAAATCGATGTGTGGGTAATACTAGCTTAGTACAGTACGGTCTAGTATTGATGGTATCTCTAACTATTAGTATGGCAATTCCAGTGTCGTTTGATCTGTCTATACGCCATTATCTCAAAATGTATGAAAGTTAAAGGTGTCCATGGGAATGGTCGGAATAATATCGCTTTAAGTACTGAATATCGGTTCAGCATTCCGATTAGAGATATTAGTTGTGTTTATTCGTTGGCTTATGAATTTAGGATTTTGCTATAATGGGTGTTAATATATTGTTTTAGTATGGTTTTTATGTATGTTACCTTTTTATATAAATATTATAACAGACATAAAATACTTGGACTCCGAACTGTATTAGGATAAAACATAAAAATCTTATCAAAATCGATCTAACTGTATTTATTTCAGCTTATACAAAGATACAAATTATTTTTAGTAGATTTACTTTTGATTGTAGCAATATAGGAATCACGTAGAAATACTTAATTTAATAATCTAATTTCATAGCTATAGATTTAACGCTATCGCTTTTAAAAGAACTAGTTTGCATTTAAAAGTAATTAAACGTCCGTGTTTGCCCGCGATTAAAAATCAGAAATGATAAATGAAAGTCTTTTAAAAGAAGAACAAAAAACATAAATTACAAAGTAATCCGCCGGCTCTATGATCGCCAGTTGAACTATTAAACAATTTTAATGAAACAAAAGTTCTTGTATAAACTGCGAAGTTAACTGGCCTTATATTAACTGTCAGAGCAAGTTTGATATAATAATAACATTTCTGATTAATATTGTCAGTTAATTTCAAATTAACTGTCCATAAGGCTGAGAGCAACAACGCATTATCTGCAATATCAGCACCGTTAAAATTCTGAGATATATTTACAAAATTACTTGTGAGTCTACCCACCGTGCCTCGGAGAGCACGTAAAGCCGTCGGTCCCGGTGGTCAATAACACCTGATAACGATCGTTACTCATATATTCTAGTCTAAATGGTTACTGGCTTGCCCTCTGGGTTGCGGAGGTTAGACGGCAATCGCTCTGCGTAAAAATCA
>DVXP01002075.1:0-13472 GCA_018235645.1 Junonia grisea | reverse complement strand
ATTATGCAGTTTTATTCGACGCCCACATATTCGACAATGACGGCCTACATTCTGACATGGGTCTACCAGAGCCCATAAGTATAATAATAAAACAAATATTAAATTTGATAACCTTAACGTAATATGTGTTATATTGGTTTAGACTCAGGAATGTTCAATTAAATTTATCATCTCATTTTATAAATGTTGGAAATTAATTAGAAAACCATAAAATACTTCGTAGCTTCCAATGAAACCTTTACAATTAATCCTTTAACTTTTGTGAACACTAAACACGTAAAAGATTAGAATATTAAATTGTATTTCCAATATGAAACCAGCAACACTTCAGCATTTATATTTTGAAAACATAATAATCAATATTTGGAAAATATAGACCACGAGAAAACAGAGAATCACGATTGCGACCAGAATAAATTTTCCTCTAAAAATTCTATATAAAAATATAAACACATGACAAAGGCATTATATTAAAAATAAAAAAGTTTTTTATATAAAAAATAATGATTTTGCTTAACATAATATAACATTTACCTGTAACGTTTATGTTACCTTTGAAATCACAATTCATTCGAAGTAATGATCCATTAAAGGCCCTCATTAATCATACATATCTACCAAGTAAATTTCATACATTGTTGTTACGTATACAAATACGTTATAAAATTATGCGCCTATTTGTAAATAGGCATTTACTTTTCGTAGTACGGATTTTCTTTGGTTAAGTTACTTTAAGTTACTTTCTACCTCGCGAATTTAGCGTGAGGTGATTAGAATTAATTACAATATACGACTAATAAATATGACTATTTTTTTTACTGTATAAGACACACATTTTTTAAAAGTAATTATAATAGCGCAATAAATAATGTATTAAAACATACATACATACATAGCCTACCTAATTTCTTCCTACGTCACACTTGTACCTATCTTTTCAATTCCATCGTAAAACCTCCACACATTCCCTAGGGAGGTAAACTCACAATAAATTGAATGCTAAGCATGTCTATATACGCATGTCCCGGCCGAAACAAATGGGTCGTGGGGTAGGTCAGGTCGGGACGCGGACGCCTGCGACCTACTTACGCCCCGGGCACGGCACCGTTGTGTTATCGGGTAATTGATATTTAAAATGGAACAATATAATTCTTTTGTTTTTATACAGAATTATAAAGTAGAAATAAATTACTTCGTGTATTAAATTAAAGAATACTGTTTGGATTTTTTAAAATGTCCCAGACAGGAAGCAACGAATGAAGTTATCTGTTTCTTGTGTATTTCTATATATTTTGAAATAGTTATGGATGATGTTAATTTTAAAGCATATTATTTGTATAGCTTAGACTAAATTATTATTTTACAAGGTATAAGATGAATAAACTATTAAATAAAATTCTAAGCAAGTCTCCTTAAGTATAGTTTTCATTACTATTCCACTTTTACAACATAAAAATAAATGATTTCAAAACTAAAAAACGTTAATTCTAAATAAATCGAATTCGTTATAACAAACCGTTTGTTCTTAATTCGGAATCCATTAGAGCTGTCCTATATTTGTGTTATTAATATAAATATTTGTGTAGTTTAAAATTACAGCGAATTTATTTTAAATCTTAAAACAACATTAGATGTGGAATCTATTACGTAGAGTTGCGCCATCTGTGCTCAGATGAGATTTGTATTTTTTTTTAAATTACTAACTTTTGCTTGCGGTTCTTGAATATTTTTTTTAAATACATACAAATACGCCTTTGATTTTGAGATTTGGGCAACACATAAAATTTGCTTTCTTATTATATTTGTATTCAAAGATTAATATTTTTATCTAATACAATTCCATAAGTTAATTTATCATAGGTTTGTCTATCTAAATAAAATAAATAACGTTCTCTGTTCCTTCCGTTATATATTTTTAATGACAATAAAACTTCGTTAACTTCGTTGAGTTTTCTATAACTTGTTTATTAATCCTACCTCGTAACAAAGGCTTTCGTATTTTTGTAATACCAACGTCTACTTCAAATTCATCAACTACCTACTAGCTCTGCTTGCGGCTCATACTGAAATTCATTGAAATTGCTTCAGCAGTAGGTATAGGCGTGACGTACCTACTGCTGAAGCAAGCTAGAAAAATTGCGATAAACGTACTAGACAGACAGACAAATACGATGCATTTATAATGTTAGAATCGATTACATGTCATCATTTTACAAAGAATTTCCGAAATAATTCTGTTTGAATAGTCATTAACTCATCAATTACTCTTTAACTCCAAAGAAATAATACTTTTCACAAATGTCATATCGGTCACTTAAGGTAAAATAATTAGCCAAGTGCGTGTCGAGCCACGCGCATGAAAGGTTCCGTAGTTTCCCTCATAATATACGGATATTCAATAATTAAATATTTAAAGTCTACTTATATTTTAACAAATAACATGTTTATCTCAACAATTTTCAATGAAATTTGGGCGAAATTGTATTTTAACTTTGATCGACTATATCTCAATAACTATAAAAGCCTAGATAGCCGTGACAATTTTCCTTTTAAATTCATTATATGTACTATTATCATGAATTTTTTCATATTTTTAGAAGCAGTAGTTTAGTCGGTAGAGGGGGAGTACACTTGACTCTAAAAAAATTGACATTTTGAAGCTTAATATTTCGGAAACTGTTTCTCGTTCGGTAAATGGTTTTCCCAAACCAATAATATTTTAAAAAGACCTATCCAACGATACCCCACACCATGGGAGAAATTAGAAATTTTTTTTTTTGATCTCACTTTACATATAGAGGAGACACCCTTACAAAAGTGTTTTTCAAGATTTTATTGTACGACTTTTTTGGCGGTATTCATATGTATACTCATGCCGAATTCCAGCTTTATAGTATTAAGGACCTCGGAGCGGACAGACAGAAAGACAGATGGACATGGCGAAACTATAAGGGTTCCGTTTTGACTACGGAACCCTAAAAAGGTACTCCTATTGGGGATTATGCAGCATTCTAATGGTTAACAAATTTTTGAAATCAGTCCGGTAGGTTTTGAGTTTATTCATCACGTAGATGCATTATGACCTAGTAGTGACAATACTTCGATCTAAACCCTGGCTCTCACCGCTGATTTTGCTTAATTGTATTTAATTCATCTCGTGCTTGGCGATGAAGGAAAATATCGTAAGGAAACCAACCCGCAGTGGAGCAGTGTGGTGGATAAGGCTCCTTAACCATCTTCTTAAGAAGAGAATAAGCTTATGCCCAGCTCTTGGATATGTCAAGGCTGTTACTTTTACTTACATACATACAAATTCTTCCTTATAATATTAGTACATATATAATTATATACACAACAGTCTACAATGTAAATACCTCTTTCTATTCTTACTAAACCAGGATGGACATATTTTCAAACCGCCAGCGTTTTCCCGAGTTTGTTTGAACAAACAATAAACAGTTCATTGTTATTCAATTATTTCTCTTTTTTTTGTTATTTTCGTTTTATATTCGTTGCAATGCGTTGTGAAACGAGTTAAACAAGTTTACAGTTGGGTTTAACGTATTTACACATTTAACGAACGATTAGACGTGGGAATGGTAAAAAGACACGATTTTATGTTTGAATTATATTTTTTCAAATAAATAAATTTTGATTAAGTAAGCTAAGGGCACTTAATTCCGATGTATTTCAACAAGTGGTACCTAATTTAGTATTTCAAAAAAAAAACGTTCTTATCTATAAATTCATAAGTTTGTTTATTAGAACGGTTTTTATTTATTAACATTAATTAAAAAAAATGAATTTATTTAATAAGCCGTTTTTTTTAATACATCGAAATCAGGTGCCTTTGTGTGCCAGAAAAATCTGCATGTTCTGGGCGAAATTCTGACACACGTATATCCACATCAACGTAGTTCCACAACCTTCTCCCTGATAGGAGAAGACATCTATGGCCAGCAGTGGGATATGTACAGGCTTACTTTACTTTACTTTCCTTTTTTTATTTACCAATGTATTTTTAACCCCCGACCAAAAAAGAAGGGTGTTATAAGTTTGACCGCTATGTTTGTCTGTGTGTCTGTCTGTGGCACCGTAGCACCTAAACGGATAAACCGATTCGGATCCAGTTTTTTTTTATTTAATAAAGCGTTTTCTAGCGGTGGTTCTTACACATACACATGCTTTGTATAGTTTAATATTACTATTTGAAGCGAGTTCCGGCTTCGAGCGAAACCGGAGCAGATAGCTCTTAGGTATATCATGTATTAACTAGATGCTGCCTGCGACTTTGTCCGCGTCAAACGATTTTTAACGGTTTTTAATTTTTCCGCAGAACCCTTAAAATCAAAGTAGCCTTACTTCGAACATCTAGAGACAGACAGACAAAAATTTCAAAAATTAGTATTTGATATTAGCATCATGTAAATATTAATACACATTTATTATAAGGCTGTTATTTTTACATTACGAACAGACAGTTCGATTTCATTTATATGTATGGATTACGTAACAGATTCAAACATCAGGGAAAAGCAAATTTCATACCGACTCATCCCGTCCCAACTTTCATTGCCAGTCGACTTTTTCGAGGAAAAGTTGGAAACAATTACCGACTTTCGCTAAAACTTTACGCGGATTACTAACGATATAATAAAAATTCACGTTCTTTACCTGATACTTTTTTCGTGATTTATGTTTCTTTGAGGTGATATAAATTGTTGGAAAATAGTTACTCGTGAACAACGGATACGGTCATTCGTACTAATTTAAATTACAATTTTGATATAATACAATAATATAGTATAAATAATAATAAAACTATAAATTTGTATGTGTGGAATAATGAATGTACGGACGTTTGTCATTCTTTCATGCAAAAAGTTAACTAATGGATTTTAATGAAACGTTAAAGTAATATAGGTAATATGTGACAATATAACAACAACAACAACAAATATTATTTATTGTACTCTTTATTGTTAAACAGAGCAAAGAAGTACATGTAAAGTAAAATGTACAAAGGTGGTGTTATTGCTAAGATAGCAATTTTTTCCAGACAACCTTTGGGCATAGGACTGAAAAAAAAAATCTAAAGCGGTTTGAAGGCATACTTTGTGTGCCTTCAAACCGCTTTAGATATCTAGATGGAGTCTGATAGAAAGTGACGAGCGCGTATAGTTACTGCTTCACTTCTATGAGCCATAGTGAGATCTTATATACCCAATAATACATCCTCGAAAAACGGTCTATCTAACGGAAGAATATTTTTTCAAATCGGTCCAGTTCGAGTTCCAAAAACCCTCATACAAACTTATAAACAAATTCTTAAAAGGAAAAAAAGAGAAAACAATATTTATCCTAAATTCAAATTCTAGAAATTTGAAACTTTCTGAAATTTTAAAATTAATTCCATCACATCTCTCGTATTCCATCTATAAATTACACTTGGACGATAATATAGGAAAATTTATGTAGCCATAAACTGAAGATGTCGGGAAGTTTCGTCGACGTGTTCGGATATTTCGTAGAATTTAAGAATTTCCATTTAATTCCTTCCTTTCATATGGAACTAACTTTTCCCGCGAATTCACAAACTGTTTAACCCTTTTTAGAATTTCGTAATATATGGACTTAAATTTCGAATTCGTTTTTAAATAGGTACATCTTGTACTGGACACTATCGTGAAGAGTATGTGCCGGGACGAATTCTGACATTTTCACTAACCCATAGTGGAGTAGTGTAGTCTTAATAGGTTAGGTCTTTGCCCAGCTGTGGGACAATTACAGGCTGTTAATTTACTTTACACTTAAGGTTTTTAATGAATCTACAACAGACTGGACTTATGTCTAATATATTTCTAGGTTACCTAGAGAGTGCTCACTCATTATATGATGATTTATATGTACTTATAGAGAATACAATCCACAGAATATTTTTGTCAAATCTAAATGGGCAATAATGTTTTCTTGACACTACTTAATTAGGACATAATATAACCAAACATAGGAGAAGTTTTAACCCATGTCATATATTTAACTACCTACGATCAACCACACCTACGATGTCTATATGTAATTCCCGCAGGCACTTTGAATGAAAGTAAAAGAGCGACAAATATCTAAACTAACAACCTTTCCTCTTTATATTATAAACGTTGTGAAACGGGTCGCAGGTATAAAGAAAAACACGTCTGCACTGTTCAACAATTTGATTTAATATGACACAAAAGTAACTGACAATGAGACCTTAATAATACCTAATAATTTGTGTAAATGTGAGTGAGTAAATGATTTAATAAATGTAAGTATATGTAATCAAAGAACTTATTAATTATTTAGAATCTGTGGAGACTTGGATTTTTGTAATATTCCAACAATAATTATGTAAAATGAGGTACGTATATATTATGGCGAAACATGTACACATATCATATACAAACATCATATTTTTAGTTCAGACTAGTGGGCCCGACAGACCTTGTCATGTCAACCTAAGTGTCATTATAGTGTCTTTATTTTACATGTTTAAATAGAAATTTTTTGCGATATTTCAATTTTTTTTTACCGTTTAAGCCTTCCCTGGACTTCCACGATTATTTCAAGAATAAAGTCAGCTAAATCGGTTCAGCCGTTTTCGAGTTTTAGCGAGACTAACGAACAGCAATTAATTTTTATTTATATAGATATTAACTGAATGTTTGTAACAAAGTGTATTATCGAAGTTAATAAAACGATATCCAGTGAACACTCCTCAGGCAGGTGACGAAGCTATGAATAATTCTGAAATGTTTTAATCCTGAAACAATGCGAGTTTTTTATTTGTTGTTAACTTATACCTTGTAAAGTAAATATTTCACAGCTGGGTGTAGGCCTCTTCTCCTGCAGGTTGGCCGATATAAATAAAAGTGTCAGAATTTCTATCCGCACATGCAGCTTTTCTCACGATATTTTCTTTCACCACTGATCATGGGATAAATACAACTCTTGAATTTTTAATGGTGCTAGCCAATGTTGGAATACGCGTCCTTCGATTGTTCCCATCAATAGGCTATCTCGGTTCTTTACAAGTCATACCCACTACTGTAATACTTTAATGCTTTGGTTAAATTCTTTCTTTGGTCCATTTAATGGCCAACTTAATGCTCCGGATGACGTCACATAAACCTGCTCTATCCATGTAACTGTGTCCATTTCTTGGAATTTGCCATAGTTACCACGCTGGGCAGAGGAATTGGTGGGCAGAGGTTGTCATGATGTTCACAACGGGAATCTACTGCCGGTTTTTTTTCGATGAGTCACTTTATACAACACACACGGTAGGATATAGGGTGAAGCTATTCAAAATCGGCATCACGCGGCAATAGCCACGGCTAGGTTGAAGAGAATCGGAACGGTTGGCGCGAACTTGAGGAGGACTATGTCCAGCAGTGGACTGCGATTTGCGGATGACGAAACCTACTCTATGTAAGTAATAATCAGGAGTTACGTACTGCAACATGTTTTCCAAAAAATACATATATTTTTAACAACCACCCATATGTGCTTATGATGTGGTGATCGTCATATCTAGTAAATCGAAGCAAAGTAGAATTTAAAATGTAAAATAAGTAATCATTACTAAGCTCTCAAAATAAAAGTTGTCTCACACCCGCCATATTTTAAATATTGAACGACGTCGGATGCAATATATACTTAGAAAAATAAAAATAATGTGTATGTGTTTACTGTTTACTCGAAATAAAGTTTTCTAGTATTAAGGATATATGTAAAAGACGCACATATTAACATGGGAATAATTAATTCGCTATTAATTACGGAACCCTAAATTCGTATGTATATGTATGGGAGATAATAAATGAATTATTCGAAATGTAAGAAAAACCAATGTTTTCATATTTACCTACATTAGAAAAACATTTTGACTTTAACTCACACCGCCACGCTGCCGGGCGAATTGTTATAGTTTTAAGCCAAGTGAGAGCCTTTGATATTTTATTGTAGTTATTGTTTGCTATTATGTAATTATCATAATATTATAATAATGAACTTTTGCTCTGATAAAGTATGAAAATATTATTGTATCAACGTATTCCGTTTAAAGTATTTTTGAATTGTTAGCCTCCTATCGTTGAGAATTTGACTACCTATAAGAAATATAAATTTTATAATGTGTTGAATTTGATTTCATTTTTCCGTCCTCCCGCATACTTATGTAAAAATGCAGTGGCATGAATGTATTAACCTCATTTAACGTATAAGTCATTTACTCATTGCCACTTGTCAGTATTTAAATAAGCCGTTGGCGCGACGAATTGCTCGCTCGACACACAATTACTTTTATTGCTTTTATTTTCGTTATTTTCGACGAACAATTCATTTTGGGTTTGGCTTAAATTGTTCATTTGTTGTTTGCTTTTTTTGGTGTTCGAGTAACCTGCCGTTTTCATTACATTAAAAAAATACGGTATAAAGGAATTACTATAAAGTAAGTTCGATTGACGAATGATACAAGTAGTAAACCTGGCAAAATATCATACAATAAAAAGACACTATTTTAATTAAAATAAATGTAAAGATATAAATTACATTTATTAAAATATATGTTAGAAAACACAACCAGAGCAGACTTTAAACTAGTCTCATAGACTTCACTCTTTGAGTTCAGAAGTCGCCTGCGGCGTGCAACGGTTAGAGCCCATTCCCACGTGTCGTATGTCGGATCCGGATTTTAATCGGATGACGGCATTTATATACACATCTACGATTTTTAATCGGATGACAAGTGTGAATAGCTTCTTAAAATGTTCTTCCACTGGAACATCCGATTAAAATCCGGATCCAACACACGACTAGTGGAAATGGGCTCTAACATCAAATAGCCGAGGCTTTGAGAATACGCAGATCTTACAGCATGTCTAACATTTTGCATTTCATTTCTAAATTATTTTAATTTCAATAAAATTTATCTCGTGATGCTACACTGTAGTATAGAATAAGAGATATTATGGAGACTACGTTTTATTTGCCGAATAATTTACAATTATGAGTAGCAGTTGCCCGTGATAACATTGATATATATTTTTCGTGCAAAAAGATATCACGTTGAAAATATCGTTATTTATTTCAGTTGATTCTGTGCATCGGCAGCATTTTTATGCAAAAATGCTTGTCGGGTATTTTTCGCTAAAACAATTTTATTTAAGAATTTCATTATTAACTTCATAAAATATAATAGTTTTGTTATAAAAAATACTCCATTATTTAATCTGTGAATTTCAACGATTGGTTTAATCAGAATGACGTAAAAGCACATTCTGAATAAACCAAACAAACAAACACATAAGCTTACTTTCCTAATATTATATGATAAAGTAAGTAAGGAAAATATGTGCAACGCAACGCAAGTCACAAGTCAAAGCAAGTCTAAATACTTTTTAAAGTAAGATCCCGTAAATAGAATAAGGACAAGGCTAAGGAGCTTAATCCACATTTTACATATGCCATATTATATCAGGTTATACATTTGTCAGAATTTCTGCCGGCACATTCAGATTTTCTCACGATGTTTTCCTTCAAAGCCGAGCACAAGATGTATTTAAACACTTTAGCGCCTGAAATTTTAGCGGTGTGAGCCAGGGTGAAACCTTGTCCAACGATATAGATCGACGTGTTCTTAACATTAGACCGTCTTGGGTTTTTACTTTAAATACGTTTTATGAAGACGAAATGTTTGACGCTGTGTGAAACAGTTCGCAACACAGCCATTTTCACAATGAATACATTTTCAGGACTAGAATGTAATATTCGAAGACATTTGTGACTTAAATGTCAGGGCCGGGAAGTATTTCTGTAACTATACGAAGCGAAATAAATTGAACTTAATTGGACATTTTAATTTCGTTTTGTTATTGTCTAGTGCTGGGATTATTTTGAATAACATTGGATTATATATCTCTTGTTGAGATCTTCATGATTATTTAACTCAATCTCAAACATATGTATGGTTTATTAAATTTATCTTTAAAAGCTCTTTTGTATTTGTCAATTTAATGTAATGATTAAATTTACCACCAGTTCGGAATGTTGTTTTTATCCGAGAAAAAACGGATTCATATTCGACTTCTTTAAATGTTAATTTGATTCATAATCTATTTTAATTGCTATTTAGTATTTAAAATTTATATTTTAATTATACATCAAGCTAGTGTTTATTTGATTTTTACAGAATATGTATTTGTTATAATAAATAATTTTTTTTTTTTTTTTGCCAAGTATCTTAAGCAACCGCTTATAAATTAAATCTTTTTATATTAACTAATTTAATTGTTATATTTATTTTACTTCGAAATTCTATGTTTTAGTAACTTTAAACTGATAAAGATAATGAAAATATCAAGAAATTATTTACACCTAAATTCCTACTCTGAAGTGTGTCTGAAAGAGTGTTCTTGTAGTTATTTAGACAGCCTTTACTTATTCTTTATACTCTTTAAATACAATAAATAAGTTTATATATTATATTAATGTATTTACCAATTTTTGTATTAATGGTAAAAGTTTGACAATTATTTCCTATATTGAATTTTCATTATACAAAATCATTAAAATAAAAATTTGTTAAGTTCTATTTAAATTGTAATTGTGTAGCCTAGAGGTGCGAACATATAGATCTGTACCGATGGTAGAGTGTTCAAACTCAGGCAAGCAGCACTGAATTTTCAAATGCTAAGGTAAAGTTCGGTGAAGGAAATCATCCTGAGGAAACCTGTACATGTATATCCACCAACCCGAAGCAAAGAAGCGTGATGGATTAAATTCCTTTCCCCTTACTAGGAGAAGAGCCCTTTGCCCAGCAGTGGGACATTCATCGGCTGTAATTAAATTCTATGAAATTAAAAAGGTAACGGACATCTATCCATCTGTCTTCGCTAACTCGGCTATATAATAATACTTCTATTATTTTTTTATGGGATAGGGCGGCAAACGAGCTGACAGATCACCTGATGGTAAGTGAATGCTGTCGCCCATGGACATTTGTAACACCAAAGGAACTACAAAATGCGTTGCCGGCCTTTTAAGGGGTTTGGATGGGGAATTAATGGAGAAGGAGTGGGGAATTGGGCCTCCGGTACCCTCACTCACGCGGCGAAACACGACGCGACGACGTTTTCTGTGAGGTCGTGGTATCACTCCGGTCGAGCCGGCACATTCGTGCAAATGCATGGCTCTCCCACGGTAAAAATATTTGATCTTAAATGGTAAAGTAGGTACTTGTTATATTTTTATAGCAGTTTTTACTATTAAATAAATAATTCTTGAAATATTCAATACTAAATATCGTACCGTATCGAATCGTATCGTATCGAATGAACGGTATTTTACCCTCATTAATTTGTTTTATAACAAGACAGTCTTGTCGCAAGTCTGCGGTCGCTAATGGGGTCGTTAATGTGGATTTGTTCCGTGGTCCTTGCTCGGGAGAGGACAGGAGGTCGGTGAGTGTAATTCACTCTTAATATCATGCGAGCAATTGTATTATTAACATAACTTGATGGCGACTTGGTTCGCAAAGATTTTAGTCATGTGTTTAAATTTAGGTACTTTAATGTTGTCTAGGAATGAATCGAAACACCGATTCATTCCTAGAATAATACGCGAGGCTATTGAAATTCAAAAACATCCGAACTTCAATAGAGAAAATGGTTGGAGACCTTCTAACACCTGGGATCCGCTTATCAAAAATTTAAAATCCCAAATCCAACAAACTGCAAGACTCAAGGATACTGTTAGTGCCTTCTGCGTACATCCAAAACGTTTTTCTAGATAGCAACTCAGAAATCGTTGGCGGTATTTGTAAATAATATTTCTTTTATACTTCAAATAGACCTCAGTCTACCCGTGACCACGATCGCTGTGAAGTGCTCGAAACGTCGGGATGATAAAAATCATTAATATACGCGATTTACATCCGTTCAAACTAGTTTTATTTCAATGTTACTGTGATGTAATATTTCTACCAGTTTTCCAAGTTTATTTCGATAAATTTTACGGCCTCAGCAAATGTGTTTCCTTCTATATGTAATATCTAAAATAAATGTTAATAAACAGAAAAAAAGCCTTCCCTCAAAATCATCTTCAATGATAGAGACTCTTTTCGTTCAAACCAATTTAAATCCATCACACCACCAATTTTCAGAATAAACAGAAAAAAAATACATATTTAAATTAAATTCTGAACCCGCTGATGTGATCTCCTATGCTAATTCAACGTGGATGTTCCATCGGTTACGATAATAAATGACTTTGCGAAAAATCTTGCTTAAAACGCCTTGCCGCGTCATCCGTCAAAGCCATGATTGATAGCCTAATAAAAGGGACTAGACAATTGTATGGAATTACCGACTTTTATAAGTCGAGAATGAGTCTTCGAAAAGGGGTACAAATTGACTTTGTGTTATTACGTTTACTTAATAAAATTTTGGGTGGTGACGGACAGTGTGCTGTTTGAATGGGTGATGGGAAGGTTTCCCTTTTTTCATTATTTTACGGGTTATGTAGGGTTTTCTAAATACATATCTCTATACATATAGAGACGACGCGGTGGTGTGATCGGTCGCAACCTGCGCCTCGCGTCCCGTACCCCTCAAATGTTACGACAAAAATTTTTATATTAATAAGTTGATACTGTCATTCCACAAGGGAGACAGCTGAAAATCAGCAGAGGGATAAAAAGCCTCATAGCCAGAGCTGTCTCCTTTTGGCGGCACACAAGACTTATCTGTATTAATTAGTTTTATTTTCTTTAATTGAATTTTTTTTATGCATAATTGTTTTTTCTGTATTTATGTCTGTGTGTACGTCAATAAATGTTTTTTCTTTCTTTCTTCTTTCTTTCTTTCTAACTTAAGAAACTGAAACAGACAGAGAGAGAGAAAAGAAAAAATGTTAAAGAAATTCCTTTTCTACTATATGGCTGTTTGAATTATTTCGCGTCCTTTATAAAATATTTTAAATTTCAGATGTGTTACAATCAAAAGTGCGTACCAGTAGCCGGTTTCATGGAACGCATTGCTCAAAAGCCTTCCTCCGTCTGTCCGTCCAACTGTTCTGGACATGGAGTTTGTAACTCTGAAGGTAAAAATTATTCACAGTAATATATTTTGACGAAATAAAGTAAGTTTACATTATCAAACTAAAGCCCTAAACCAAAGGGACTTAAAAACAAAAAAAAACACTAAACTTTATCTTTGGGTTTTTGTAAATTTTTTCGAATTCGAATATTCAAAAAAAATAAAATAAAATGAATTTAAAAGATCAGGCATTAAAAAGAAAATATTAATTAAAATTAAAATTGCGACATAAACTTTGCTCAAAAAACTAATATACAATATATACAATATACCTAGTCTTGCCATAAATATTGTAATAAAGAAAAAAGAAAATTGTTAACTGCAAATAACATTTATTAC
>DVXP01002074.1:0-13472 GCA_018235645.1 Junonia grisea | reverse complement strand
CAACCTCATACAATTTCCCCGCCCCGAGGTTAGCCCCTGGCGCCCCCAAAAATGTTGCGCCCCCCCCCCCCCCCCCCCCCCCTCCCCTAACGCCGGTACTGCAGAGTAGGTAAGTACAGTCATATATGGTTAAATCTATACTTAAATTCTTCAATTAATTTAATATCGATGTAGACAAAAAATGGTATCATGAACAAAAGCAAAGGTAAGAATGGTAACACATCGTATGTGATACCAAAGTAGGAGTGAGGACTGTGCAATTAAAGTAAGTACTTTATTTTGAAATTCATCCCTGAAATTTGTGTCACAAATTCGCAATATTTGTCGTGGTCTAAGTAAATCTTTACTGAACCACACTAATTGTTAACGACACTCGCTGTAAACATATTGTGAAAATTCAGGTACAAGACATTTTGCTAAGGAGGAAAATTAATTGTAAGTCCAACAAGAACTTACATAAGATTTACACAAATTATTTATATTTACATCTAAAGACTAAAGTATCTCGATCTAATTAATTAATTAAAGGATACAGTTACGTTGCACTTATATCTGTTACAGGAGTAAGAAGTATGATTATGAAAAAATGAATAGGTATTGCGAAATAACAAAACTATAGCGATAAGATTGCAATAGTTATAATCTCGTTCGTGTGTATTAAGCCTACGTGATATTAATTCGCGAAATAATCAGTGCTGATTTTTAAGCATTTTTTAATTCACAATTTAATGGTTTAATTCGTTATTATTGGCATTATTCATTAATGCAATAGAAATTATTTATTCTGTTATAATAACATACGGAAAGGAATATAATATGATAGGATTTTATTATAGTATGTTGATAAATATTTTCTACCTATTTTACGAATGCCACTGCGGTTTATAGTAGTAAATTGAGTAGAAGTCTTAAGTTACAAAATGTAAAACAAACTCATAAATATGATATTATCTAAGAATAAAAAACATGAACGACAATATCTAAAATAATGAAACTTAAAACGAGCAAGTATCTTTTTTTTCTTGATTTTCCATGTCACAGACAATCTAGTATAAAAAAAAATCATGAAAATTCAATGTTCAACCTATTACGTACATAAATGAGGTCTTTCCTAGCAGGAAGGAAAGACGTCATTGCCCTAATTATAGCGATCTATTGTACCTATGTACATGTGGCACATGTGTTACCGTATCTACTTAGTATATCAGGAAAGTAAACAGACTATATTTTGTATGGAAAAGTTGGAAAAGTAATGTTTAATAGTATTGACAATGTCTTCTCTCTCCGTTAATTCGCGGTGAGCAGCATGGTCGGTTAAGCTCTAAAGTCTAAACCTTCTTCTAAATAGGATAGAAGGCATATGGCCAGCTGTAGGACAAGTAGTGAAAGTTTTACATTACTCTCCTCTGTAGGACAATAAAAGGCTGTTTTACTTCACTCCCATCTGTCTTACATCGATTACTCTAGTCCGAATATACGAGTCTGAGTCTGATAAACTACAACTTGGGTCACAATCCCAACAACAGCACTGAACTCTAGAAATGTAGAAAAGTCATAAAGCCTAACCTTAAAAACTAAAACTACCCTACACCCGAGACACAGTATCGTTGTCCTGACAACATCTGTAGAACTTGTAGACATTTGTAGAGTTTTGTGCTGATATGTTCGGGTTTATGATCAGTAGTTGTAGTTGTAGTTGTAGTCTATCACATCGCTCTTGGCACAGCATCCTTGAGACATGCGCACTTGCTCAGCGGGAAAAGAAAATATTCGCACGTGTACATTGGACACCTGCCTGGTATGCGGTCGAAAATATTTTCACGTTACCGTCACTCTGGACTTTAGGGATTTTCTGGAAATGTCCATTTGTCAGATTAATTTCGTTAAGAGTTTTATAACAAAACTTGGCTCCGTTTGCTATTATGATTCATAAGATCATTCCATTGATACTTGACCGGAGGTACGATATTGGCTTACTAATAATGCTTCTCGTATTCTATTAGGACCCTTTAAATAAAAATCTCTAAAATCGTAGAAGGGTTATTGAACCCAATAACAAATCGCTATGTCACGAGACACGGAACATGACGTTTACAGGTATCACGGAAAGATATTTGGCATGTTATCCATGAGACACTAGCTCAGCGGGAAAAGAAAATATTCGCACGTGGGTATTGGACACCTGCCCAGCGTATTCGGTTTAAAATGTTTTCACGTTACCGTCAGAGTGGGCTTTAGAGTCTTTGTAGAACTATCTATTTGTAACTTTATCAATTGATTCAGTTTATAATAAAATGTTACTTTATTTCTTAAATCATCTCTATATTATACTCTTCTTTATTGTTCATTATTTAATTCAATTCAATTTTTTTAATGGCTTTTAGTCTTGATTTTACAAGTGTCCAATATGTTATTAATATAGTGACAGTTGAATGTTAGAGACTGTCACGAAAATGTGTACTAATATGTAGGTACATTTTTTTATGGTATAGGGCGGCAAACGAGCTGACAGATCACCCGATGGTAAATGAATGCTGTCGCCCATGGACATTTGCAACACCAAAAGAGCTACAACATGCATTGCCGGCCTTTTAGGGGGTATGGAAAGGGAATGGATGGGGAATTAATGGTGAAGGGGTGGAGAATTGGGCCTCCGGTAACCTCACACGATGCAAGCGTCATTTTACGTCGATTTTACGGTTGTACAAACAGATAAATGTATAATACACGATAACTTATTTCACTACGACATTTGTATTGATAATTTCAGCTCAGAATTTACATAACGATTTGTTATTATTATCTAATCAATATCTCTTGCTATTAAATTATATTTGAACGTCAATAACCGTTGATGTTGAATTTTATCAAATAAAACTTTCACTTAAACTTGCTATTGGTTTTTTAATGGTTAATAGGCGTGGCTCGATCTGTTGAACCGACTGGTTGGATTGATTTATGTAATGGAGGTAGTACAGGAAAATATAAGTGCCTAAGCTTAGAAAAAATAGTCTACTTGATATAAAAGAACTGGCAAACATTTTTCTATTATTATATTATATTTTGTTCAAGTAAAGGATTATTTTAGAATTCTAACTCATGAACATCAAAATCGATCGAAGCGTTGAAAAGTCGCAATGAAATTTAAAAACTTACCTGCAATGTACAGAATACAGTTGTACATACATAAACTATTACATTTCCTTTTCTGACAGCGATATAATAACGACGATTACATATTAAATATAAATCTTATAATAGCATAAGCCATACAGGATTTTGGTCGGTTTTAGGCCGACACGTTCAATGAAAGGAAGTCTATTTTCGATTCCTAATGGTTGGAACGTGGACGTCCTGATTCTTCTTTTTAAAGTACGATTTCCGTTGACTAATGAACTAATAAACTATTAAATTTAAGTAATGTTTAAATTTTTTGGATTATAAATACCCGCTTATATGGGTCAAATAGGTGTTTGTTAGTGTCGTAATTTCCGGATTTCGATTGGGTATCCTATATTTGGTTAAAAAGATTTTTTTCTTTTCATGGACATATTAGTACAGCCTAATAGGCTAATTAGCTGTTAACAGCATACTTTATAATAATATTAATAAGCCCTCAGAAATCGGAAGAGACTGTCCAAAGAGATACTCACAAATATTGCCGATAAGTTATGTAAATCATAGTAAAGTCATTAATTATAAGCATACGAGGCAGACTAATACGTTACATCAGTCTTATTAACGTGATCGGAATACTCACCGGCAACTTTTCCCGTAATTACACAAACACGAACTGACTGCATGACGTTATTAACGAGCCAATTATTTCATTATAAACTCCTTATTCGCGTCGGATACTTACTGTATCTGAGACTAATATCGTTGCCCCTAAATTCTTGCTGGGAGTATGGGAAGGCTATAAAGAATGGCTCTCTTTCTCTAACGATAGTATCACGACTGTTTCGTCTAATAACGCGTTCGGATTGCCGGCATTGGGTGCCCTTAACTCATAGTCATTGAATGTCGTCAATCTTAAGTAATAAAATGGTCGTTGACAAGTTTGTTGACGAGTATTTTACAAACATCTCTTTAATTCTTTTATAGTGAAATAATATTATTCTATTGTCTTTGAATTGATTTGCTCTAATTCTCCAAAAATTATCACGAACATCATTATCAGCTACAAAATATCCATTTAGAAACATTTTTTACTTTCCTTTTCCTTTTATATAATAATTAAGTTCTAAATTTCAAAGAGAAATTTGTTACCAATATAAAAATACTAATAACAAGATGTCAAAAAATAAACGATTGTCATAAGTTCTGTACAATTTAATAGTACGAATGGGAGTGCTCAGAGCTGAGACACTGACAAGACCTTTCTCCGACTAATGGCAATTTCAATTTTATTTGCATATTTTATAAGATAATAACTGAGCAATTTCCAATGTTAAGTTTCCTACGAACGACTCACTTTGAGGCACTATAGATATTATTTCTAGGCGTGTCGGCCTCAGTGATTGTAGCGTCAATTTTTTACATTGAAAACTCTGGTATCGTATTCGAGGACAACTTAATGTCACATAATAAGCCAACTTCCTGGTCTGTATATGATACATTTTACACAAAAAATTAAATCTTCGAAAAGGCAATAAAAACTATTTTTTAATTAAGCAAAATGTTAACGAAGCTCGCACTTTCTAAATTTGTATTTAAAGCTTCGTGTGCGCTCTTTAGACTTAAAATTTTAAAATTAAACGTTTTAATAATAAAGCGTTTTCAACTGAAAGGTCGATCAACACCAATTTTATCAACTTTTACCTAAACCTATATAATTATTGTATAGAATCAGTGGACATTCACACTGTAATGGTTTTAGTGATTTAGCCTTGTTCTTAAACAAATAATAATGTAAATATCTATATTTATCGGGCAGATGAAAAAAGAAACAGTAAAATACAACACACAAAAACCTAGGCACTATTATAATTGTCGAAAAATGGAAAACTGACTACAACACAGGCATGTTTACATTTCGTTGAAGATAAAATGAGATTAGGTAAGATTATTTGCGAAGTAATTCGTCAATCGGGAAATATTTTCGCAAAAACACGTGTATCTAAACGAGTGATAACACTTATCAAAATAACGTGTATTTTTAATCGCATATTATTAAATGAGTAATTTTAATTTGTACACTAAACATTAAATTGTTCATTGTTAATCATTGAACTACACGCGATATAAATTATTTGAAAAGAAAAATTGTCGTTTTGTCTTTAGATAGAAAAATGGCGATCATCTATCTTCAAATTGAAAAATGGCTATTTTATTTAATATGTACCTATTTATTTTCATTTTTAACTTTTTTTTTTTAATTATTTCAATACAAATATTAATATAATTATTCTACTTATTTTTTTAGGACTTTAACATTCTCTTTGATATAGGGTTGACAAAACAATTACCAAATTTTTTCCTACCAAAAAAAAAATTAACTCTACTAATGTTAAACGAAATTGATATTTTTTAATGGACCGTTTCCCTCATAATATCTCTACCGTTTGACAGATTAATATAAAATGATATTTATCTAATGGTGCTCGTAGTGCAGCGCAATAAACACCGGTGTATATGACATGCTATATTTTACATAATTGAGGTAAACTGTACTTTCGCCGTTAATTCCGTGAGGAGATTAGAATATAACATAAATTTTAATTTAATTAAATAAATAAATCCAAATAGAAATCTCACTGGGAAACCATTAGGAAAGGCTAGATTCAATGTGGTCCAATAAAAATGTTTACTTGTGAATACATAAATCACATAATGTTAAAAACAGTCCAGAAGGGAATAACGAAAAGAAAACTGTTTATTATACATGTCTCTATTTCCACGATTAATACAATGATCCATTATATTATATCCCCCTATTGCTATCTCTCCTTTCTTTTTTTTTTACAACATTTACAACCGTTGCTAGGCAGCTACTTGCCAGCCGCCAGCCAGCCAGGAATCTCGTATTCCAAAGAGTCCCGTTCCAAATAGTAACAATATATATATAAAAATAAAAAATAATTATTTTATATCAATAAGTACATCAATTAACTACCTACATCTTTATACAGTCAAAAGTAGCTTCTATTTTAATCCAGGTTATATGGAAATGCATTAAACTAATTCGGAATTTCACTCACATCGGTCGAGCCATTAGAAAATAAAGAAAGACATACACACAAACTGTAGCAAAAACACCATTTACTATATTAAATCTGCCGCAGTAAATCTAAGCAAATTGCCCCGCCATAACTTTTATCATGGCACCGTTAATAAAATCTCATTTATTATTATCGTTTCCTGATATCATCAACATGCCTTACAATATTCACTTTATAAAAATAATATATGCATTTGTATATTTCACGATTTTCTCCTTATCTGTCCTTTGCATTCATACAGGGTCAATGCGGACTATGGGTACTAATTGAAACTACGTATATTTTACCTATTCAGAAACACTTCGAACCAGTAGAAAACTAAATACAACGAAAAATAATAATATACGATATATACGAAAATATTATGCGAAAAAAATAATATACGAAAAGTAGATACCTTGAATAACGTATTTTATCAAAGCGGCAACGGTTGATATTTTTTCATCTATGTTTCTAGTAGTTAGGTGCATTCGTTGTTAGAAAATATACATCATGTGAAAACTGAGCTGAAACTTAAAAACTGTCTAGAGGCTACACTACTGATCCGATTTAGATATTTTTTTGTGTATAGCCCTGAAATCGTATTTAGTTCAAACAGTTTCAATTAAAACACATAACATGTATTGACCCTGTATATAACACAAAATGGGTTTGATGATTTAATCCTAAGTATGTATAAATTCAACTAACTTGATATGTCTGAACACGAGTTGCATTAGAATATGCCAATGTCCTTCGCAGTTTTCTCGACTATGATTCGAATATTGCAATACTTTCAGTTGTTAGCTTAGTATCTGATGATATTTATCGATTTTTTAAATGAAAGATATTTTTTCCAATCTTCAATTTCAGTCGTTCCTCTACCACTTATCATTAAATCACACATTTAAATCACAAACAAAGACCTAACTTATCTATTAAATACTATAACAATAACGAACAATACATTTATTACAGACATTAATATCTATTAATTTCATACAGTAAGCCCGTTTAATAAATCATTTGTATCCCATTCATCAGGCGTCGGGTTAATCGGAATACGACACTGAATAGCCTCGGAATGGCTTTCAGCAATAACTTATTTATTGTATTATTGTGCTTGTGATATTTAATAAATAATTCAATAGAGACCAAGTGCCGTCATAAACATCTGTTATTATGATGCGTATCTTTAGTACGAGTGTTTATATTTTTGAGCTTTGCTCGGTGTTATTTAACTAATTTTGCATAGACTGGCAGCACTAGTAATGAAAACTTCGATAGATACATGGTCAATGTATCTATGGAAGAATAGCAAGCGAAAATAAAATTATCGGAACTGTCAAAAATTGTATTAGGGCCACTAGGGGTACTGATGTCGTAAATTTGAACTATATCTGTATGTGGGTCTGTCGATTTATTCTAGTCTATATTAGTCATGAAAGACGTCGAAGCTTTTATGAAGATTAGAACTAATATCACATTATGTCGTTAAACATCAGTTATTAGTTAACAATATTGATTAGTAGAAACCGGTCAATACATAATGAAGACATTAAAATACTTATCGAAAACATTACATAAAAATATGTATGTTTTAATGAATATGTTGTGTACAATAATAATGACGTCATAATATAACAACGCGATTTGCGTATGTGTAGACACGTGGCCGACAAGTGATAAAATAAACAAAGTATGCACAAAATAATTTAAACACTTCGTATGACTTGTATACGATCAGTTTATGAACTTGTTAAGCTATAAAGCAAGAGATATTATTAGACTGTAACTACTTTTCTTTAATTACGCCGCTTAAAGAATAGAAAATTATTAACACTAAGTTAAAACACATTGTATGAAATTAACGACAACTTCTACTCCAAAACGTTGACAAAGATGAACAACAAAACTACAGTTATAATTTAAACGATTATAATAAACATAATATAATAGAGAAAAAATATATAAAACAACCAAAATATTATAATTGACCTGATGAATTTCCATGATTTCAATTTGTATACCTAGATCCATGCAGGATGGTATAACACGTAAGGCGCACTCATCAACGCACCTCCGCATTTAATTTTAAAAAAATTTCAATGGAAATCATTTGGTCAATTTAATGTGACCCAATCGAAATCTTTTACTTTTCTTTGGTAGTTGGTAGTTATAAATAAATGTTGCTCAGTCTTTGCAATGAGGCATCCTGTCCACCTTGGTCTCAAACTGAAAGGCGGCCGCCTAGTTTGCCTACTTACATGATAAAACCCGCACATATGTAAAACTAGTGCACTGACTTCGTCGATACAAATCAAACACACTCAAAACTTATAATTACAAGCAGTGAAACTAAAACAATCATGTTGCAGGGATTGTGACAATTACGTAATTATACGACACGGCGGGCATCAATCTCTGAAGAGAGGGAAAGCGATCATCGCCCATCGACGTAGATTGATGGAGGTAGCGACGGCACCGCCTTTATGCCTAACGGTGAAGATGATTGCTGTTCACAGCGTCCATTTATATGGAAAACGTATCCATATATTAGGTACCATAGAAAGCTTTACACGTCTCGTAATCGTTTGATTGATAATAATATAAATAAGGCTTCACAGTCAACTGTCTCCAACAAGATCTTAAAGTGTGGTCACAGGAAATACAAATGCCAGAGCATGGGGAATATTTTTAGTATATAAAAGAGAAAATTTTCGTTTCGTACGGTGATTGAGAGAACCGAAAGCCCAAGTCTCTTCCCAGTCCTTACGTTACTCTTCTTTATTCAAGCTGGCAACGCATTTGTGGTCATTTTGATGTTTCAAACATTTATGATTATTTAACACCAGATAATGCGCCTAATTTGTACTCATTATATTCATTTGTCCCATAAATAACATGAGCGGGGATATAATCCCTATTTTGAACGCTACAGTCAGACCACTACATCAGCAAGTTGACATAAAAATTGATAACTCAGACTTTTTTCACTACGACTGTTTCACATGTTTGACTATATCGGAAATTTTGGGGATAAGGTCTTATCTTTCACATTTTTTTTATTTGCGCATGTTTGCTGCCATTATCAAAAGAACTCATTGGCTTGTTATGTTCTCGAGTGATAAAATATAATAAATCAAGTAAAAATTAAGATGAAAGGTTCAACATATAGAAAATTTATTATATTATTTATATAATAAATCATAAAAATAATCTCTATTAAATCTAGGGTATCTCGAAGAGATCTCTTGAAAGAGATAAGTTATAATATGTACGACATCTCCAATATTTATAATTTTCTGTATGTTTTATATTGGTAGATTAAAAGAAAAAGAAAAACCATGTATGTATTACTTTCCGTATGTTCTCAAAAACGGCTGGAGATTTTGTGGAAACTTTTAGGCATTCTTCAAACCTATATTTGCGTGATCTTGCGATTATGGAGATAAATGTTTTATCACTTATAGGGTTCTTAACCTTCAAACGTGCTTGTCAATCATAACACCAAATTCTGGCAAACACTCCGAACACGTATTTATGTACTTTATTATTCGGCAAATGTGATAACAAACTCTTAATTTGACCTAACGTTGAAATGTTAACCTTTAATAGATTAAATTATATAAAATCTAAATTTATTTCATCATTAAGAATATAAGTAGTATACTGTTAAACAATACAGTCTGACGCTCAGAGGCTCTGTTAGAATCCTATTTAATAATTTTGTTTTTAAATAACCTCTTGTTAATAATAATTTAAATTAAATACATATTATCATACAATTATATTGTAGTAAAAATTATTATCGGCTATTATATGTAACAAGCTGTTATAATTTACATTTAACAGCTTATTTCTAATGCTATTAAAACACAACGAATAAAATAATATTTTCTAGCAATTAGTATTAGACTAAACCCATTTGGCTGAACATTTAAATGGCCGATGGCTTATAGCTGGATTAGAACATAGGCTACCTACATTTTAATTTATTCTGAACAATTTCCGCGGGATTTACATCACATGCACAGATAAAATCGTGGGAAGTACCTACCTAGTAAAAATATATTCACAGTTATTTGGCCAATACATCGCAATCGCAGAAAAACAGAGTTGGATTGATAACCTCCTTATCTGAAGTGACAAGCGATTTAAATACAAAACATTTCATTCAAACCTTTGTGATAGAACATACTTATTAATTACAAATTTGTCAACCAACAATTGTGACTTGTATAATTAAAACAAATAGGCGTGCGCGCAACTTTCCCGACAGTAATGATCGCGGTGTCGGCGATTGTCGGCAAGTGTCGGCGATTGTCGCCAATTGTCGGCGATTGTCGCCAATTGTCGGTAAGTGTCGGCGAGTAAACAGCCTGAAAGCTTCCTACGTGAAAGTTATCGCGCTTTCTTTGATCCGCCGTCGATTGGTCGCGTTGTCGTTTTTTGCAATTTTACAATTAGGATTAGACGGATGATTGATATCGACTGTATTGATGGTTACCGACTTCGAAAGGAGTCATTAAGAGTTAAATGAATAGAGAAAAAAATGTTGACTGTGTATATTCTGGTGTATTAACTTAATAATTACATTTGTGTACCGTAGTAACTGACTGACGACATACGCAAGGTTGCCGGAGCAGGCTGGGTGAGGGTTGCGGAAGATCGGGATGTTTGGCGCAAACTTGCGGAGGCCTGTCCAGCTGTGGCCTGCGATTGGCTGACGACGAGTGTCCATGGATTTCCAATAGAAGGTTTTAATTAGAAACAACGTTATCGTTTCAATGAGTAGATATAATTATAAAGATAATATATTCCAACAAATAAATAAGTTTTATAGATTTTAACACAAATAAACGCTTAACAAGCAATCATAAATTGAAAAAAAAAATGTCACAAAAGTTTCACCATAATAGTTTTAAATACAAATAATTGAAATTAAGCCACCTCTGATTATTAAAAAAATAACAGGAAAAAAGGTTGTGAAGCGAAAACGCAACGAAATTCATACGGCACTGAATAAAATTCTCCCGTGTAATCTACTTGAAATCGTCTTAAACTAGTTTCAACTGTATGCTAATGTAGTTTAAGTTGAAATTGTTTTGTCGCAACTATTTAACCCTCTATACAAATTGATATGCAGCCAAGCGTGGCGTAGGGTTGTCGCAAAGTAGGTAGTTTTGTTTTTTTTTTATTTTTTTAGTTGTCCCTGGTTGTGTATGTTTTGGTAGTGTTTTGTTAAGTCTGAATGAATTGCGGTTTTGAATGTCTGTAATTAATTCGTCTCTCTTAAATAGGTACATTGTTTTATCACAGAAGTATTAAAGTTTTAGGTATCAAATAACCAATACTCATATAATAACGCTCAAAATATCCTTAAAGTTAGAAGCTTTACATATTTTAAAGGTATTATTATATTAATAGAATAGAAGGAATTATAAAGTGATGTTTTCAGAAACAGTGACGTCATGCCAAGCGTGACGATCATCAATTTGTGATAACGATGCTCTTTAAGACAACAACACACAAGGACACACGCTTAAAAAAACTAGTAAAAATGTACAGAAGCACATTCCGCACCCTCAGATCTTAAGGGAGCTAACTAAAAAATCATCTAATTTCTAATTCTTTTAGTTCGATCGAATTTTTTGAGTTGACTCCGTTTTGCTCTAAAGGTGTATTTTCAAACATTACATTCTATGTTTTTGGTACTTCAGATAACACAATGAGCTAGATAACGGTGTATCTTTCATTTTTATCCGATGTTTTGACAAGAGCCGTCTAAAATATGAAAAGGATGTTTCTGTCGAATCCGCAATTCAAGTTTTAATGCTGAATTGCGGATTTAACTTCGAACAATCTTTTCTATTTTGCAATTGCTATGTTTTAAAGTAAGAATTTTGCTTTGTTTAACTAGTTTTATTGATTATAGTTTTAGTAAACACATGGCTGTGGCGTTAGTTATCATCATCGTATACAAATTAAATAACATTTCTTTAAAATGTAAATAAAATTTATGTGTATCGGAAAATGTTCTTTATAAATATTATTACCTATAAATCTGTATGTAATTCGTATTTACTTTTACTATCACGAATCTCTTTCTTTTCATTAAAATTTTTATGATAATAAAAAATAATTATTTATTTATTAAATCGACAACCCTGCTCGAAACCCTTTGGCGGGACGACATAGCCTTTTATTTTTAATCAAGCCCGGTTCATGCTGTATGGATTTTCGATTCGAAAACAAAATTATTTTTATTTTTTTTCGCGTTAAAATATACTGTTACAATATTTTTTGCTTCCTGCTTTTTAATGGCGTGTTATAGTACATTTAAAACTGTCATTTTTAATGGCAAATTATAGATTCAAGTAAGATAAGATTGTGTAAATATTAATAGGCAAAGACCTAAATAAGGGCAATAACAGTTTATTAAAAATATAAAAGCTGATATAAGAGCTGGCATAATATATACATACCTATGTATGTTTAAAGTATTGCTGCAAAATGATTCTATTTATATATATGATATAAATATTATGAAATATATTCATATTTGTTAGGTTTTAAGATAATTAAAACACTAAGTATATGTATAACTACTTCTCCAAAATGTAAAGTTTCAAGATAGACAATTTATGCAAAAGTTTATACAAAGTACAATTGCTCAAATTTAAAATCTCAAAGTCACGAAAACTCAAGTCTGAAAGAAAAAATAATAAGAAAGTCTTTTTAAAAAAAAATAATTCTTTTTCTATTGTAGAATACGAAAAGACATCCAAGGCATAAATTGTATATTCAAAAGTAATAAAAGAATGGAAGAAGTTAAATAATTTATTATTCTTTCTCCTCCAATATTTTCTATCGAAGACTTTTCATTGTGTTTAGACTTGACAGGTAATTATTTTTCACTCCAGCGATTGCGTTTTTCATAACGCCAGTAACACAGTACGGGAATTTTTTCTGTTATTATTTTCTTAATTATAGTATTTGACTATAAAATAAAACAAAACAATGTTACCTGACTTGTCAGGTGGTTGCATGGATGTTTGTTTTTTTCCACTTAAAACTACTGAACAGATTTTGATGACACTACAGCTTTACCGGTATTTGCCTTTTGTCTTTCGTTATTATGAGGTAAGATTATTAAGCGTTAATATGTAAACTCTAGAGATATAGAGATATAGATGTAAAGAGCCGAGATGGCCTAGTGGTGCGAACACGTGGATCTTAACCAAAGGTCACGGGTTCAAACCCTGGCTA
>DVXP01002073.1:0-13472 GCA_018235645.1 Junonia grisea | reverse complement strand
AGCGTTGACGAGCCTTGGGGCAAGCTGAGAAAAATGCGAACCAAAGCGCCACCGTCCGTCCAGGGTCAGGCCCAGGTATTTCATCTGGGCCCGAACCACCACCTCCGTACCCTGGACTACAATACGTGCTCCTCGTGGGGGACCACGTCGTGGGCCATGAAATAGGAGGGCCTCTGTTTTAGAAATAGAGACCCTCAGACCCAACATTCCAATCCGATCGACTATTAGCGACGTCCCGATTGTGGCTAGTCGAGCCGCCTCCTCATAGTTCGCTCCCCGGGCTGTCACGAGAGTGTCATCTGCGTAACATATAACATTCATCCCGGGAAGTAGAGGCGCTCGTAAAAGCCAATCGAACCCGATGTTCCACAGGATTGGTCCTAATACCGAACCCTGTGGAACACCGCAGCCAACGCGCCGTCGATACAGCCGACCGTCACTTGCCTCCCAAAGGACCTCTCTGTCCCGGAGGTATGCCTCCAACAACCTTCTGAGGTATTGTGGCACTCTGTGATATCTTAGTGCCTCCATTACCGTCTCAAATGGAATGCTGTTGAAGGCATTCGCTATATCCAGCGAAATGGCTAAGACTACTTTCCCCCTAGCCACTGCCTCCGTAGACATGGACTTAAGGGTATTTAGGGCGTCCAAGGTCGAACGGCCCGCCCTAAATCCGAACTGGGTCTCCGAGAGACCTGGTCCCACATCATCGAGGTGCTGGATAAGACGGGAAGCAAGAATCTTTTCAAAAAGCTTAGCCGTCTCATCCAGTAGCACTATTGGCCTGTAGGCAGAAGGAGAGTCAATTGGTCGGCCCACCTTCTGTAACAGGCACAGTTTTCCCACCTTCCACGACTTGGGGAACTGTCCGGTATGAAAGCACTTATCGAACAGCTCCCGAAACCGCTCACCAAGGTATTCCAAGGCGAAGCTCAGTATTCGTCCTGGAACACCGTCCGGCCCTGGTGCCGTTTTCCTACCTCTGAGGCGTACCATGGCCAAATGAAGCTCTCCCTCAGAGATAGGAGGAAAAGATATGTCGTCCTCTGGCAGGAATGAGGGAGCCATGTTCGGGGGAATGTGGCCCGAAGGATGTGGAAATAGTTCCCCCACTATTCGCACAAGTAGCTCTGGTGCTAATGTATCCATCACAGGAGCGCCCTGGGCGCGAAGCTTGTTCCGCGCAGTACGATAAGCGCGACCCCAAGGGTCTCTGTTGAGCTCCACTAACATTTCTTCTCGGGCCACTCCTTTTGCCCGACTGATGGCCAACTGCAGTGCTTTTTTTGCTGTTCGGTAGGCATTCTGCAGTTCACTCTCCAGGGCTGGATTTAGCCCGTTACGCCTACGACACCTGACGTAAGCTCTACGAGCTCTTAAACTAGCTACCCGAAGTTCTGCTATTTCGGGTGACCACCAGTACACAGCCCGTCGGTGTCGCAGACGTGTTCTGATTCTCGGCATAGCCGCATCACAGACCTCGGTGAGAGCACTGCGAATACGGCTAGCCAATATTTCCACGTTAGCGCTCTCAGCACTGGCTTGGGAGGCCCACCCTTGAATGATCGCAGCCTCCTTGGCCAGCTCCACATCTATTTTGCTGAGAGCCAACTGATAATATTTCGACTGAAAGTATTATAACATGGTAGTAGGCATCAATGTAATACTGTCGTCTTGTAAATATTTAACAGCTGTATACAATATAGTTTTTTATTCAAACAAATATACACCTAACGAAGTATAAAAACTTATAAAACTTTGAACTTATAAAAAATATTTGAATTCATGTATTTTTAAAATTCTCATAAACTATGCTCCTATTTTACCTCCAACAACCTCATGTATCCTTTCCGATCTGTTTTCCGTTTCTTTCACGGTACTGTTGGAGCACTGCTGAATATAACTGAGGACATTCGGTACGTTATGGATAACATAAACGTTACCGTAATTGTTCTGTTAGACTTCAGCAGTGCTTTTAACTCTGTAGATTTCGACTTCTTGGTACCCTCCGAGCGGTCAATATCTCTTTCATTACCATTGATTGGTTTCACTCTTATCTTTTCGGGCGCCGGCAGTGCGTGAAAACAGAAAATTCACCGTCTGATTGGTTTAACTTATCTGCCGGTGTTCCTCAAGGTAACGTACTCTCTCCACTTCTCTTTTCTTTTTTCATTAATTACATTTCAGGTGTCATTTCTTCTTTCTTTCATACGTATGCAGATGACCTACAGCTGTATCGTCATTGTCAGTTGAGAGAGTTTTCTGATACTGCTGACAGACAAAAGAAGGCCTTTTAGCTGTTCAGTTATCAGGGCCAAATCTTTTAGCTTACTGGTTATCCCTGCCAAATCACAAGCAATGATTATCGGTAGCAGGCTAACAGCAGGCTAAGAAGTAAAATTGACTGGACATCTATGCCCTGAATCAAGTTTGCTGGGGTTCCAAATCGCGGAAATGTAAAAAATTCGGGCCTGATCATTGACTGCTACATGTCCTCCTCGTATGCATTTCACGTTTCACTCTCTAAAACGTCTCCAATATTTTCTCCTTTTCAACACCAAAATTATGCTCTCTCTCTACTACTATATATTCTCGACTACGTTGATGTCTGCTTTCTGAGCAAGATCACGTCAAGTGGACCCCTCATTTACCACTTGGTCATGAAACTTTGATCTGATATATATTTTTTTATAGTAGTTACTATAAGTAATTAATTCCTAGAATGATTTTCCGTCGCAGTCCGGTATGGCCTCGGACTGCCGGTATACGCACCAGCGAGGGGTGTGAGGAGGGCGAGACCATTCTTAGCCCTCCTGAGAAGGGCTCCGCAAGCCACGAGCGAAGCAACGCACGGAAGAGGCCGCGGACGTGCTGCGAAATCGATCCCGTAGCCTCTCCATTTTCCGTTCTGTGGCGGCCATCGCCGGGGGTTTTAGTGAGTGCAATCTCACATAACCCGACATAGGAGTCGGGTACCTATGAAGATTTACCCTGCGTCAACAAAAAAAAAGCTCATGGTTAGCACAACGCACTTTGTATGTTTTGTTAGTTGCAAACTTGCAAGTTTAAATATTTTAATTAATAACGTGGTATTTTATTATTAATACTGATTGTTTATTGTACTCTGTGTATAAATAATACTAGAAAAATATGTTCGATTCAGATTATAGCACACTACTCAAAGAAAAAATAATTTATAAAAAATAAACATTTATAAATGAATCTATTAAATAATTTGTAAAGTATTTATATCTAATATAATACTGTCATACTGAATAAAAACATATTTAATAAATGTTTTGTTTAATTTGTCTTCACATGGTCTTCACCTAATGTGACAACCCTACCAAAATAGGTAACAATTTTTGATGTTCTTAAGAAGCTTTCTCTGTATACTTTATCTACTTTGTGGTATTGCCCGCTGTATGACTCTTATCACCTCCATGGGTTGCTTATGTTTTTTTCTATTTTGTAATTTTCTCATAATGATGATTTTCTAATGTTCTGTCTAGTGCAATAAAAATTATATAATTATGATAATAAATCTTATAATAAGAAGGCACATTGATTTAACTCTGCTTTTTGATAAAGATCAGCATCATTCTTTTTTATTAAAAAATACAAAAGATATATTGAAGTTTCATATCCAGAAATTACTTCTCGCTACAGCAGATGGAGTTGGGATCATCTGGGTAGATTATTGTACGTTATATTGAGATTAAAACACTCGAAGTAAACATGAGCGTTTTCTCGTTAAGCATACGGGTATAATTTTCCCACGAGCTCCGATTATTGCGCCTCACCATTATTTTTATTACCCCGTAAAAGACCGAGCATTCAACGTTGTATTTATAATTTACCCGGCTGAATATAAATAACTACTTATAATTATTTGTATATTATGTACAGAAACTGGTCTGTTTATATGTATTAACACGTAATATATTCTACTAACTGCGTGAACTTTATTTCCATTTGCTCTTTAACTATAATGATAGGGTATATCAATATATTTTTAGTTACTTCAATTGGATATCACATCGATACTTGGTATTAAAATATTTCTTTAATCTTAATAATTCTTAAAATGACCTTAGAAACGTTTTGAATAACATTTATGTATATGAAACTTAGATACCTATGTACTATTTTTATAAAAAAAAGACGAAGGATAGTTAACATACCTACATAATATATTCCTATAAAAATCTTTTAAATTAATATTTTTTCTTTAAAAAGTGTAGTTATAGTTGAAGAATTGATTACCTACTTATAGAATCCTTCGTTATTTATAATCCTAGTCAAAAATCTTCTGGACATTGTACACTTGTAAAACTATATAACTTATGTATGTAACTTTGTTACAAAATCACTAAAACTAAGGTTAAAACTGCCTTTAAGTTTTCTTTTTAGATAGATAAAAAGAGGTCTTAAATCTAAAAGAGATTCCAGCAAGGAGAACCTAAATACGGTACCTACTATACTTTCTCAGATGATAAACTCACCTTAGCAGTTGAATATTCATTTGAATGAAATTTAATCCTTTATTGTATAATTATGATATCCATACATAGTATAAATGAAATTGAAGTGTCTATATTTACTAGTCATTTTAATATAAAAGACCTTAAAATCAGTTTTTAAAATAGTTTTCATGTGTCTTCTGGTTAATTTCAGCTAAATTTCAGGGACTTTAACTTTGAAATTGTGATTAACTTTGACACTAATCCTTTTGGCTAGGTTCAAAGCAACTATGTTCATGGTTATAAGTTAACTTAATATCCATTAACACAAAACATTTACTGATGAGAGTTACTAATGTCAAACAAATAAATAAAATAGCATTCAGTTTTTTTATTACCTACAAGTGTTAAGACAGAAAATTGTAGTATTCCTAGAAGAGTAAAAAATCGCGATTTTCTCGAAAATTAAAACTTTGTACTAATAATATAAATTACGTTAAATAAACCTCTATGACCTCTTCTATCGCGTTCTAAAAAGCTTACACCGATACGCTAAGCACTTTGAATGAAAAATATTACATTAGCATTACATTTTTAAAGTGCTATTATATTATTTTAGAAACGGGATTAGAGTTATTGAAACTTATAAAATTAATAAGCAATTTGCGAAACAAAAACCGGAGTTTAGAGTGGTGATGGAAAAATAAAGTTTATAGGCGTATATCTGATATACGATGATTTTCATGTACTGAAGTATAAATATTCCATATTAATTTAATTTTAATAAATTGAATGCTCTAGTTTTAAAATAATAGTACAAGTAATTAATATTTAATAAATAATAATAATAAATAATAACCTAACTTGCAGCATCCAATTTTCTTCAAGAAAAACAAAAACAAAAACTGTTTTAAACAAATATGATAAGTAGGTTTTAAGGTTCAATCGCTACATAAATAGGTGTACAAAGTTGTTTTTTTATGTATTTGTTTGCAAAGATGTCCCATTTTAAAACTTTTGTTGACTTTAACTATTCATAAAGCATTGTATTATTAGAATGGCACCTAATTTCGAGGTAATCGGAAAATCAGTTTAATCTAAAACTCATAATTTTATTTAATTCTAGAAAGTTTTAATTAATTTATCAACTTAATTATCAATTAATTTATGAGTTAGGTGCCATTTTTGTAAATAATACGGTGCTCTCATGATATTTCATTTCACATCTAATGGTCTGAACTTGAAAATCCTGCGGTTAGTTTAAGACAACCGAGGTCAGTTAAGAGCTGCTTGAGATGTCACTTCAAGAGGCTGCGGCCGGACCCTTTAACAATCTTGGGTCACGGTGTTTACAATCCTCGAGACAAAGTTGGTGATTGCTTTGATTGTGGGGACCGCTGAAGGTTCTTTTTATTTCATTCCGTTTACAAGGACTTTTTCGTTAAGGTTATTTCGTTAGTTTATTTCAGGGAATATGTCTGTAATGGAAGAAGAACATTCTTGGTAGATTTTACTTTCTAAGAGATATGGATTTATCTATATCGTATTCTGTATAGTCTTACAAATTAAAAATTATTAATAAATCGCTGAAACAATGTTCAATAACGCACAAGAAGACCGTTATCACATTAAAATACTCATTTCTAAGCAATGACTATCGTACGCTATAAGATTTTCGAAATAATGACTTTTTTGACAAACAGAATCCTATTAATGAAAGAAAATTCTGCTCTAAGATGTACACAGAAAGTTTTAGTAAAGCTGAAAGTTTAAATTCTTAAGGGTTCCGTATGTGGCACTTCTGCATTATACCCGAAGTTGGCGTATTAAAATCCGATCAATCCTCTTAACATTTACGTTTGGGGGAACCGTTTCTAAGTACAAAGTTTGTCAGTGAAGCTCCCGCTTTAAGCAAGTGATATACTAGTATTTTATGTGTTTGTAACTTAAATCCCTGTATATGAGAACGATTTTATTTTCAAGATTAGTGCTGTAATATAATTATAATCAAGAAAATATTTTATGTTTCAAAGAGAACCAGAATATAATTGAAACCCATTGTGTTGCACTTTCCTAAATCTGTTATTTTATTTTTATCACTACATCGCCTCTTAATTATTATTAAACTAACTGTTACCCGCGGCTTTGCCCGCGTTAATTAAGGTTTGTCTAAGCAAAACGATTAAACATATTTGAATACGGTTCTTCCCTTAAGCATAGCTCATATTATATTATTAATACTATAATACTGTTTTGCAAGAATTAAGGCGAGATTGAATGAAACAAAAACAAAAAAAATATACTACCATGTCAAACATTGTCTTTTTCTTTAACGAATGTGCGTACTTCCTACATACGTGTGATATGAAGAGGGATGTGTTCCATACGACATTTCACCCCCTGTTTCAACCTCTTAAAATGTCTTTTTCGCGAAAAAAAGTAGCCTATGTCCTTTCTCAGACTTTGTAGTGTCTATGTATCAAGTTTCATTCAAATCGGATCAGTAGTTTGGGCGTGAAAGCGAGACAGACAGACAGATAGACAGACAGACGGACAGAAATTTCGCATTTATAATATTAAGTATGGATATTCTCTCTCAATGTTTAATTTAATAGTGTTTACTTAATAAAATAAATACCCTGTACATATAAAATACCGGGTATGTCTCTGCCTTTCGCCTTTCCGGTCTTTATTTACTAAGCTTAAATATATTGACTTACACAAGACCTTCGGTGTCCTTCCTCGGTCTTGTGTAGGTCAATTTACTTCCCATAACGCCTACCCTTTACCAACAAACTTTCCAAATAATACGGGGCACATGATTTAATTACAACACCTGTGAACATAGCTAGCGTTGCGAGGCTGCTCATCTTTATGGTAGAGTCATCCATCTTGTCTGACGTCAGATTCGTGTTGTTAGATATTTTGCGTCAAAAGTGGAGCATGTTAGTCTATTACATTTTTTTTCGTTTTATAAACCTGGAATTATACCGAGGATTAATTAGGATATGCGAGGCGGAAAAGAGTACTCCGCTATAGATTATATATACGTGTAATCCATCTCGCAGACGTACGTAATGTGTGTTGTAGGTGAACTTTTAATAAGGGTAATTCGTTTAGGGTCTGAAAATGGGACACATTGTATGTAAGTTTTTAAATTGAATTATAATTTTTATGTGATACGGAATATGTAGCGCATAAGGTCACGTTTGTGTACAAAAAAGTGATACTAAGGTTAGGAAATGGACATTTCTTTAAGGTTATGAAAATCTGAATGGATAAAATGTATATATTTATTTTTGGTTTGTAAAAATAATCTCTTAGACATAAATACTTATATGAAACACATCTTTTTTCGTTTTTATGTGTGAAATAAAAATTTGGCACATAAAAACAAAAAAAAGAGATGTAAGTCATTTCGAGAAACCTAGGTTTGTGTTAAGATTTTTTTTTGTATGTGATACAGTTGATATAAATTGTCAAATATCTGAAATAGAAGTTAAAATTAAATAATTTTCAATAATTTTTATTTTGTATTAGCTGCTGCGCGCGACTTCGCCCGCTTGAAGCAATTTTAAGGGTTTAACATTTTGAATATAAAGTCGCATAATTATGTCACTCATTATAACACTCTTCCTTATAACAATCCTCTTTAAAAATTACAGTGAAAGTCCCGTCAAAATCGCTCCACCCGTTGCAGAAATTACCCGGAATAAACAGGTAGACAGATAGACAGGCACATATACAGATGACAATATTAAAAATTCACTATCTTTTGTAAGTATCGTGTGTATATTCATATGCATTTTGTAAATAATATTATTTTGACATTACAAATAGACACTTTTTAAAATTCTACAGTAGTTACTTAGCATTATTAAAACATTGCTTTAAAGTGATTCATTTCATGGCAAAAATTAAAATGACAAAACGTCAAAACGCATGCCTTCATTAGCGGGGTTTTTCTGAAAAAGTCTGATTTAGGTATTTACTAGAAACGCATTTCGTTACATTATTTATTAATTACATGCTTTGACCCTCGTTATCCCACGATATAAGAGTAAGATTAATCTAATACTTTTATTTTTATTGCTATACTAGGCGCTTGTCGTGATTTTACTCGCAATAAATATAGTCTTAACATTTAAAAGATTCCCAAACAAGGCATTTTCATCTGTGGGACTTTTGTCTGTCGAATTAAATACCTTCGAACAATAAGCAATAATTTTCTTATAATCATGTTGAAACAAATGCTGTCATAGCGTTAAGTCCGCCCTTTGTACATTTTTTTAATTTGTGCAATAAAGAATATTAAAAAAAACACATTATAGCTGTCTCAATGTCAATAAAATGTTAAATTAATTGTCAAACAAAGCATACAACATTCATACTCTGTATCTTCATACATACATAATTATGTATATAGTATTTAGTATAGAATATGCCGACGACAAAAAACTAGCCGTATTTTGTGTAAAAGTCAAAGATTCAAAGGAGGTGTTGACCCGTGCGATATTCATGAAGTAATTTAGTTCTTTCACACAACATATAAATACGTCAACAGACTGGGATTATATCTGTTTAAGATTCATGAGCTTCATGTAAAGGAATAGACGGCATTTAGTAACGTGAAACCCAAAGAAAAAATGGCTATATTTATAGATATTCTTCTTAGATTTTTTGTGGGTTACACGAACTAATCTCGCGATTTAAATTGATATCAAATAAATCAACTTATTGTTCTCTATTAGATACCACATAGCCTTACTATGTACGTAGTGCAGAAGACTTCTTCGTCTTCTTTGACATTGACGAAGGTAGATAAGTTAAAGTTAGGCAGGATGGTATGCAAGCAAGTAAAATATATTTATATAGGTATGTGCAAGTTACAGCTAAATTTAGTCTACAAAAAAGTTGTCCACCTACTTTACACTATCTCTAATCTCAATTTAAACACGCATAATTTCACAGTATCCTCGACTTCTTTAATATTATCAAAAAGACAAAAATCTTTTCGTAATAACCTCCAAACAAATATGAGCGCTATATTACCTTTATACGTAACACTTTATACAAACTTTGTTCCACTTGTAATTGTAACAAAGAAACTTTATTTACGCGAGATGGCTGCTATATATCACCGAGATGAGATGTTTTGTTCGTAGTGAGGAAGTAATGTTTTGTAGTTTTTATTTCGTCTTTCCTCTAATTGTTGCCAAGATATAAAAAAAGTTTCGTATTTTTTTTGTTCGGTGTTAACGCTATATTTTTTGCGTGTACTAAATAATTTTTAACATTTTCGTATTACAAATCTTTTCCAAAACTTTGGTAACTATTTTATGTTATTCGAAAACAGCCTTTTTAAAAGTTGATTATTAGTCGATTTAAAACAATTCATGGACATTGCAAAATAATGGGTCATCTGCAGCAAATGAAATCAACCCTGGTCAGGAGCACAACCTTTAACAATTATAGTCTTACATTATTTCAAACTAGTAAAGAAAGGCTATTAAAGTAATCTGGAAGAAAACATAACAAATTTTATGTTTTTGTACAAAAATAAAATTTCATTTGCCGTAAGAATTTAATCAGCTAATAAAGTTTCTTTATTTACAGAATTTTATGTTAAGAATTTCAACGGAACATCGTTATCATTAAGTGTTTTTATTGTAACTGAGACTAGTCTTCAAAACAACTTAAAACTTCGTCCTGACTGTATAGAAAAACTCTTCCCAGGAAGAGGATGCACAAAAACTGCAACAAATGTTTGTATAGATTAAGCTTGGCCAAAAGAGAAAACGTCTTCGAAAGTAAGTTCCAAGTTCGAGCTATTGTGCTACTTGTAGTGATCAAATCGCGACCCAGATCTAAAGGGAGCTAACTCAAACGTCATCTAATTCCTAAAAGCGATATAAGCTCTTTAGTTTTAAGACACATTTTCCAGTATTTGATTTTTTTGAGTTAGCCCTCTTTTGTTTAAATCTGGGGGTTCGACAGAAAAACGTTGACTCAACTAAATAAAAATAATTCAAAAAAAGAAACCGACTGGAAGGAAATTAACTAAAAATATGAAAAAGTTTTTGACTCTTTGATTTTGAAAGTCTGTTCCTACTCTTTTTTTTTCAACAAGAATTGCGGATTTTAGGTTCTTAATTCTGTTAAAAAAAAGCATCCTTTAAAATTTTTCGTTTTACCGAGGAAAATATTTCTAATATCCACCAATCCGCAGTGGAGCAGCGTGGGGGATTAAGCTCCATACCTTCTCCCTAATAGGAGAAGAGGCCTATTCCCAGCAGTGAGATATGTACAGGCTGTGTTACGTTTTTTTTTTTAATTTCTCTTTATAATTTAAAAAGATAAATGATGTGTCCGAAAAAAATAGAAATTACATAACTTCAATAGATTATTAAATGTTATAGATTAAAAAAATCTTAATCTTAAAGTTGTTTAACAAACATTAATACATGTAATAATCGACACAAAAACCCTACAAAACATTCAGTTACTCTGAACACTACTTCTCTTTGGTGGTCGATTGAGTTTTCCCTCTTTTTTTAAATGGTCGATCGTCAACCTAAACCCGACTAAAACTGGTGTAGAGTAGTGAAACATGCATTTGTTATAACATAAGAGCTTCACAATTCAGCGAATGCTATCCCTGAATAAAACACTGGCTGTTTTATACTTTTAAATCTTTTTAGACAGTACAGTTTCAGTTTTTTTAAGCCGCTGATGGTTTATAAAAAGCATCAATTCGTTCTTGGTATCAATATTTTGATGTGATATTAATGTCCACCTTTAATAATTACCAGGGATTGAAGACGGTGACAATCACAATCTTTTTGAGTTTATGGCTACTAAAACGCTCTCTAGGAAACCTTGCCATACCGTTTACATAGAAAACTCATGTGTGACGTCATTAAAAGTAATAATTTGGTTATTTAAAGACAGGTTAAGCAGGAAACACGCTACACCGTGCCGCGGGTCGTGCCACGTCCGGGCCCCGGCCGGGGCACGCAGTAGAAGTAGCAGTAGAAGATTTGTAAAATCTGTGTCACAGTCATCACGTCGGGGTCACCAATTGTTGCTGGGCTTGAGTTGAGGATAATGAAAGACACTAACTGGTTCACGATTTATTTCCGAGACGGTACAATTATACACACTTGATACACATTATATTTAACATATGCAATGCTTCGACTTTTATACATGATATATGCCAAGAATATGAGATACACAGATGTGAAATATTTTAGTCATAGAATACGTAACTTACTAACTGTTTAATTTAACACCTATGTGCGTGCGTATACGGCATATATCCATTTTCAACATACAAAATTTTATATACCTTAGTATAATGTTAAACAACATCCTCGTAAAATAAATTTCCAAGCATCAAACACCTCTTGATATCTCATCGCAAATTTGAAGATATCAAACGGAGACGTAAAAATACGAAACGGGGAAAAAAGTCGACATTTTTAAATGCTAAATTTAGTCGCCATTCAAGCCGGCTGAGCTGAAATATTCTCACCAACACTCAACTACCATTTCCCAGACTTCGCGAGGCTAAATCTACGTTTAAACCTTTTCTGCCGACTTGACCTAGTTCTTGATAACGGTCTAAGTTAGGAGAAATGGCGATAAATTTAATACCTAGTTTAGATGTAGTAAAGTAAAAGCTAAACAGCCTGTAAATGGCCCACAGCTGGGCTAAGGCCTCCTTTCCTAAAGAGGAATTTTTTTTGGTATAGAGCGGCAAACGAGCTGACAGATCACTCGATGGTAAGTGAATGCTGTCGACCATGGATACTTACAACACCAAAGGAGCTACAAATGCGGTTGCCGCCTTTTTGGAGGGGGAATGGGGTACCCTCACTCAAGCGGCGAAATACGACGCAAGCGACATTTTACGCCGATTTTCTGTGAGGCCGTAGTATCACACCGGTCGATCCAGCCCATTTGTGCAAATTCATGGGTTTCCTACGGTAAAAAGAGTGAGTCACAATGTTGCTCTACCGTGGACTGAAGTATATACATATACCACACATCTTATCCTGGGTTTAATTTTCATGACATTAAAAGAAAAAACATTGTTAGGAAAACTTTTATAGGTCAGAAAGTGAAACTGCTTTTCGGAATGGATCACTGAGATATTGCTTGGGATTTTTGTCCGTGTAAGTTCACGTGTTGCTTAAACTGAATAGTTTTTATTTTTATAATCACAATAGTAACTGCTATTTTAATAAAAAATTTTGTTGAATCTCATTTCTCGAGACCGCTTGTTATTGGTAGGTATAGTTAAAACAATATGAGTTTTACGATTTGCTACTAGTATTTCAGTTGTGATACCTATTCACACTAAACGTACCAGTAATTCTAGTACTTGTGATAAAATAATAGACCACACAATAGAATTTTATTTTAATACAAAATATTGTATACCTATATTCTAAGACTGGTTGTATAGAGCAAAATGTAACAGCATTTTATGTAAGTTTTAAAGACATTTAAAATCTGTCTGCCACTGGTAGGTTTTGTGTCCTCAGCGATCCGTATTTAAATACGGGATTTTATTAACTCTCCCAAAGGGTAGGTAATGCAAACGCTTCCACTTTTGACTTGAACACTTAAAGTGGCCACTTCCAAAAGTTTTCTAACGGTGAGATCTATTACAGCTCTTTTTGTAGCTTACGTCTATTGATAGTTTTCGTTACGAACAAATAAATTAATTGGAATGATAAAGAAATAACTTATTTGATAAGATATCTGATATTAACACATTTGTATCGCACATATAAATTTCTTCACGGAAAACCTTAGTAATTTACTGCTATTTTTTAATATTTCTAGATATAGTTACGTTTTGTACGGTAGTTTCACGGTAGGCCAGCAACGGATTTTGTAACAAGGTGTTACATTTTTCCCGCTAGCATTTTTCCCGGACTTAACCAGGGTCTGCTTTATTCTAGCCTAAGTTTTGACAGGTTACTGATTTTTACGCAG
>DVXP01002072.1:0-13473 GCA_018235645.1 Junonia grisea | reverse complement strand
CCATACCTTCTCCCTAATAGGAGAAGAGGCCTATGCCCAGCAGTGGGATATGTACAGGCTGTGTTACGTTACGTTTACGTTTTAAAGTTAATGAAAACTGTTTTTTTTTAAATAGTTAGTGGTAATTATTACATAAGAAAGTTATATTTCAATATTCTGAACATATCTTTTTATGGTTGTTTGACAACAGTTTACAAAAAAAAAACTATTACATAACTTCGTAGGTACCATTTTAATGTCCTATACTTAAATCTCATTATAATTTATCTTTTATTATCATATCATAAATAATATATTTTTTTTTGTAAAGAAGTGTTTATTTGTAAATCAATTTCTTTTTTATGTAGAAGAGAAAGCACAAGGCACAAATTCAGAAGGCATCCATCCGCTTACAACTGAGAATGATGTATATGATAATGCAAATAGTTTGCAGGTGAAGTAACAATAAAATATTTACAAACATTTACTTTATTAACAATTTCAATGTTTATTAATGTTCAAAGGTTTTGCAGCCCTATTCATTTTCTGGAAGTTCCGAAAGTGTTAATGTAGTTGGAAAACCTTCAGATAGGTCAACAGAAATTCATGGCGCAGCATTAAACGATAATGACATTGAAACAATAAAAGGTTTCTTATTGGAATATACATCAAAAGCATTAATTCCACATTTAGAAAGACAAATCGCCCAACTGACTGAAGTGGTATTTTAATTATTTATTATTATCAAATTACATTGTCAAATGATTGTATAAAAGTTAAATGTTAATAATGCTTTGGTCATAGGTGGCTAATAAGAAAGGTGTAAGTCGATCTTTACTATCAGCGACAAAAAGGTGGTTTACTACTGGAAAATCGGGCAACACAGGGATCAACAATACTGTTATGTATGTATATTTATATATTTTGTCATTCTACACCATACAAAAATTAGTGCTATTAAATTAATTATTTCATATTCTTAATCATTTATCTGTTTTGTTACAATGAGTTGATTCATTGTTTGTATTTTTCAGATATTCAAGTGACTGTCCAGAGCTGCAGCTGCGACGTCTGGGCGACCTCTGGTTTCTGTGCGGGCAATGGCAACGAGCATTCGACGCTTACCACACTGCAAAAAGGGAATTCTACGCCGATAGTGCCTGGCTGTGTTATGCGGGCGCCCTAGAGATGGCTGCCATAAGCGCCTTTATGGCAGGCGAGGGAAATCGAAAAACCTTTGGCTACATGGAAGAAAGTATTGTCACATATCTTAATACATGCAGGTAAAATTTATTTTGCGGAGCACAACTTTAAAATATTTTCTATCATATTTTTATTGTAAATTAGGAGATCTGAACACCCGTTGCTGTGGCTCAGTTATAATATGTTGAATTAATATTACCATACCACTTGAACCTACCTTTATATCTATCTGTCTATCTAATTAGTTTATAAGAGCAATTCTTGTATATTTAATTATTTTTATCGGTGGTTTTGAAAACTTCTCTAACGATTTCGATGAAATTTGCGTGTTTTACGTTTTAATGAAAAAATCCTCTCTGAGTCTCTGAGGCGTGGTCGTTCAGCTACATTTAAAAAAATTCGGATCATCAATCGTGACAAAAACTTCTGTCTTCCAAGTGGGAACAAATTACTCAGTGTACAAAATTTCACTAAGATCACTCAAACCACTGACAAGCGTCTTTAATACTGGATGTTTATATCTATTACATATAAGATAAAATTTAATTTAATTTTCAGAATGGTGCAATATGCAGTTAGGGCCACCTTACTCTCTGTGCCCTGTTTGATCACCGCGGGGTTCTTCGGTGAAGCTGCCAAGCAACTTATACGCATGACATCAGAAGATAGCGATTTGCGAAGCGCGATGCTTCTAGAACAGGCTGCGTTATGTTTCCTTAAAGGGCCGAGTAACAAAATTATGTCGAGGAAATACGCCTTCCATATGGTGCTCGCTGGTCACAGATTCTCAAAGGCCGGACAGAAGAAACATGCATATAGATGTTATAAACAAGCCTATCAAGTAAGTGTGTTTTTTAAACATTTACATTAACATTTTATCTGATATTTTTGCGTAAATATCGTTAGTTGTAAAGTTGTAAACCGATTTCAAATTCACGAGAATTTTTAGCGAAAATAGTATATTTAAAGTAAGAAACTGAGTTTGTCGACCTTTTTTTAGCTCAATTTGTATATGTAACATAGGAGAGAATGGCTAAGCTAGGTGCGGCCCATGAATTAGTGCCTAGGGCGGCACTTGTGTTAAATCACCTGTTTGAGGCACTTTACTTTTATTAGGAGGACAAAGCGGAGGGTGCGCGGTACACCAGTCAGCTCCTGACTGCGACGATTCGTCAATTAGCAATCGTGTAATCGTAATTTGTATCGTGTGTAGGTGTATGCGGGCAGCGGGTGGCGCCTGTCTACGGACCACGTACAGTTCGCGCTGGGGCGGCTGGCGGGCGCGCTGCGGGCGCCGCGCGACGCCGCCGCCTGGCTCGCCGCGCCGCTCGCGCCCGTCTCGCCGCAGCCGCGCGCGCAGCAGGACGCCTTCCTGCGCGAGTTCATGCGCGCGCACCAGGTCTGTGACACACACACGCACTACTGTATCACTACTATCGCCTCGCCGCACCCGCGCTCGCAACGGCTATTTATTTATACACTACTACACCACGCACTACTACTGGGCGAACAACTTACTACAGTCTTCTCTTGCTCGAACTTCCTGCTGCAATGCACAAGTACACATAACGGGTATTGTCGGAAATAATATTGTCTGTTCTATTATTCTAAATCTTATACTTAAGATACTTGAACTTGACGATGCTACCTAATGTGAAACCTACCTTAAAGTACAAAATCAAAATATTTGTTTTATCTTTTAATATAAAAAATATACAAATGTTAACTACAGCTCATAGGAATATTCATTTATTAATTCTTAATTAATATTCTGCTTGATTTTTTTTTTATGTCTTACCATTAAATGTCACCCCATTTAGAAATTATTTTTACTAGTTTTAAAATATTATAATTTAAATAAACGTTATGATTTTTTTTAGCAATATTTTATTCAATATATTTAATGTTGTATAAAAACTATTTAAGCTATATTTTTAACCTATTTTAGTTATTAAAAATAATACTTTTCTTATTTTAAGAAATCGGAAAGGTAAACTATTATGGTTATACTTATGGTTTAATTAGTTTCTATTGGTCTTTGGTTTAGCTTTAATTGGCAGAATGGAATTTTTAAGCCCAATGAAATAATTGAAATGTTCACTAATTTGAAAATAATACTTTGATGTGTTAATAATACTTTGTTAAATTAATTGAATTCGTTATCATTCGTTTTCAGTATTACATTTTATATTTACGCATACTTTTTTTAAACTAATTTAGTCTTTTAGATGAAAATTTTAGTCATATCGCGTTTTTATCTGATAAATATAATCGGTGTTTTTCCGAGGAATCGTTTTTATATTGTATGTATGAAAGGTTTTAACGTCGTGCAAGAAGTTTAATGAGTATTTTAAATATAAATACAATATACCAACTAAAATACTTTAATTTTTAAAGAAAGTTGTTTCCCGCTTCATAAAAAAATAATAAATAAAGCAGAAGTTGAAAAGAAGCCACAGATTTAAAGCAGATCAATTGACACGAAACGAAATATGGACTTCACTAGAAAATCATATCCATGAGTATTTTCTGGGTTTTAAATATATGTTTTTTTAGAGTTTGAGTAGGTTTTAATTCAGCAATTAAAACACGTAGAATAATGGAATGTATATGATAAAAAATCGTATAATTACGTTACTGATGGTCACAGACCAACCGAGTTGTAGTTTTAGCATAGACGATTACAATCCACTTGTAATAGTTTAGTTCAATTTCTAATATTATAGTGAACTTTGCATCCAATAGTTTTTGAATAGCAAGTGTTTCCAGCAATGGGTGTCATCTGCGGAGGAGTTCGGGTGCCGGCTGGCGGTGCCGCCAGTGCCGCGCCTGGCGGCAGAGAGCACGCGCGTGTCGTGCGGTGGGCCCGCGCCGCTGTCGGCCCCGGGGCGCGCGCCGGCCGCCGCGCCGCCCGCCAGGCAGGACGAGCCGCTGTGGGCGCGCCTCGAGGAGACGCTGCTGCACGTAGCCCGCGGCGCGCCGCCCATGATCTTCCGCCCCACCGCCGACCTCTACACGCAGCCCTCCGACGCGCACCCCATCGTCTCGCAGGGAGGTCAGTGAGACGTTCTCTCATTCATACCACGTGACGTTGCGTGTTACGTCACTTGCCGCTATACTGCGACCGTTCTGGGCCATTAAACATCGCTTGATATATACGTTGATAATTTTGTGACGATGTAACATTATCGTATAATCGAGATATATTCTATTTTCAGAACCGATGCAGATTTCCATTACGCTCCATAATCCTTTAAAAGTTCCTTTACTACTGAAAGATATCGAATTGCTATGGCGGTTCGCCCCGAGCGAAGGTACAGACACGGCCGGAGATGAAGTCCTGGACAACGAGCCGTCGTTGGCTGCTGGACGAACGCTAGAGAGCAACGTGATACGTGTACAAAAAATCCAATCGTTCATGTTAGACGGGGATAGTAAGAAACCATTGAACTTTACTATTACTCCCTTAAAAATTGGTCAATTGACGATACATGGTCTAGCCTTTAGGTAAAATTATCTATACACTATTGATTTCATATGCCTATAATATAATTCGTTTTCATATAAATTTATACTTTAATTTGCAGACTTATAAATGTTGGTGAAAGTAAGGAAAATGAAAATGGTGCATCAATCATTGGTAAATTGAATTTACAAAGTGAAGCTAACAGCACAGACAAATTATTGCAAATAATTGTTATTCCCGAGACACCATGCTTGCAGGTAATTTTGTATGAGTTATTTTATACTTTAGGAAATTATTTTTTTTTAGAAAATTCTAAGTGTACTCAATCCCTTAAATAATAATTTATTGTATTAAATAAATTTCAGATGACATTATCAGAATTTAGTCCGGATGTGATAAGTGGAGAAATTCTAACAGTAGACCTAGAATTCCTAAACGTGGGTCCCGTCGAGATGAAGAATTTGTATGTAGCGGTCTCGCACCCGGACTGCATGAGCATCGTGAACAACGATAATGAGGACGATTTCAAAGTGCTTTACGACGAAAAATATCGGGAACCACCTAATTTCTCTGGTTTGAAACTCCATGTTTTTTTAAGTTTTTTAATGTTAACAGCAGTGGTGTAGTGTTGACAATAATTTTATTTACAATGATATGATTTGGAATTTGAAACCTGTTTTTGTTTGATCACTACGATATTCATTTACCAGAAAAAGTAAGAAAAGTAAAAAAGAGCAAAAGTTAAAAGTAAAGTAGAGAAACGTCTTTAAATGTCCCGCTGGTGGGCCTCTTCTTCTATTAAGGAGAAGGTAACAAATGAACTTAATCCACCACGCTGCCTCATCGCGGAATGGTGAATACATATGTCAGAATCACGATGCATATGCAGGTTTCGTCACGGTTCACCGCCGAGCACGAGATGTACTTAAACACAAAAGTACTTGACAATTCAGCGGTGCTAAACAGGATTTAAATCTGCGACGTTCGTTTTAAATCCATACGTTCTCACCACAACGCCATCTCGGCTCTTGGCCTGACAAAAGTAGTAAATTTTCTAATTTTAACGCCTACCAAAATTATTTTTTACGAGACGCTGCGAGAGCAACAGCCTATCTGCAGAGTTGAAAAGTTGTGATGTACACAATTGAAACTCCTTGAACAGTTTAAATAGTTTCAGTTTTGTACAAGCAAAGGTCAAATGTATCCAACATTAAAAACCTCGTTAACAGACGAGCGCGCGGCGCGTGCGGCGGCGCGTGCGGGCGCGGCGGCGCGGCGCTCGACGCTGATCGGCGCGCGGCTGGCGGCGGGCGGCACGGCGCGCGCGGCGCTGCTGCTGCGGCCGCAAGCCCGCGCGCCGCGCCTGCTGCTGCTCGCCTACTACGAGACCGGCCAGGCCGCGCGCCCGCACCGCCTGCTGCGACACGTCTTCAACTTCGAACCCGACGTGAGCCCGACATTTACTTGTTTCTTTATAGGATAGGGAGCAAACGAGCTGATAGATCACCTGATGGTAAGTGAATACTGCCCCCCATGGACATTTGTAACACCAAAGGAGCTACAAAATGTGTTGCCGGCTTTTTAAATAAAAGTACGCTCTTTTCTTGAATGTCTGCTTTGAAGGAAAGAACTCTATAGGTCGTATCTGTCTGGAAATACCGCATGCGGCAACTCATTCCACAATTTTGTGGTGCGCGGCAGAAAGTTTCTTTTAAAACGCACAGTAGTACTCTGCCAACTGTGAAGGTAGCCCCCACCGGGTTGTAGAGTTGTCGCGTAGGCGGAAAGAGGCGGCGGGGATCAGCCCGAACAGTTCCTCGGAGCACTCCCCATGATATAGGCAATAGAAAATGCATAAAGAGGCTACATCTCTACGCAGTGCCAGGGAGTCCAGCCGATCAGAAACTTCTTCGCTATCGACAATATGAGTCGCTCTCCTTAGAATGCGGTCTAGAGGGAAAAGCTGGTACTGGGGAGCCCCTACCCAAAGATGTGAACAGTATTCCATGTGAGGCCGAACCTGAGCCTTGTTGTAGTTGCAGGCTATGAATCGGTGTGAAATATTTTTTTGATCTATTGAGCACATCCAGCTTCTTCGAGGCTTATTTAGCCTTGTCCTCTAAATGGCCACGAAATTGGACTTCGCTTGATATGGCGACGCCAAGAATTCCGATATTGACTGTGGCAGTTAGGGGAGTGCTCTCGAAATCGAGCGATACGACAAAAGGCAGCTTTTATGCGGTGAACGCACAAACTTGTGTCTTCTTGGGATTAAATTCCGTCAGTTCAGAAACTGGTGACCCATTGACATAATTTCTCAGGAACGCATTTAAATATAGGAAGCTGTGAGAACCAGAATAGTCTACTTACAAACTTTATGTAATGACATAAAAGATGACCAAAAAGAATCTATCTGCCAAATCTTGACATATTGAGTATTCTAAATTCAAGCTTGCTTTAAGATTTTTACAAAAACTTTGTAATGCAATAAAAGTCTTTTCACTCACATAATACATAAAAGTACTGTTAAGTCATTTTACATGTAAAGAACACATAACTTTAATATAGAAAGCATCATTATTCTCGCAATTTTTATGTTAGTAATAATTTTCTAGCTTTTCTTCTTGTTAAAAAATATGATAACATAGAAATAATAATTGGCCAAGTGCGTGTCGAGCAACGCGCATCAAGGGTTCCGTAGTTTCCATGATAATATTATGCGGACATAAATTAATGTTATTAATTTAATCCTTAAAATAAACTTATTTCTTAACAACTAACATGTTTATCACATTAATATTATTTATTAAAATTTGTCGTAGTTGAAATAACGTTTACGTGATTCAGGCCTGAGCCACAGTTGCTTACCGCATATCTATCAAGATTTGGTTGATCACTTCACAAGCGCGATTCAGCATGAGTCGCGACATGTTTTATTGACATATTGTTTTAAACCTTATTATATATTTAAATTTAAACTTATTTATTTATTAATTTAAACTTATATATTAGTTTAAACTGATATATTAATTTAAAATTAATATTTACATAATGTGATGCTTTAACAAGTGAAATGTTTATTTTTACTTTGATCGTCTCGATAACAATAATAGCCCACATAGGCGTGATTTAAATTCATTATATCACTATTATCATGAATTTTTTCAAATTTTAGAAGCAGCAGTTTAATGGGTAGAGAGGGGGGGGACATGACTAAGAAAAATTGACACTTCAAAGCTTAATATTTCGGAAACAGTTCGTCGTTCGGAAAAATAGTTTTCCCACACCTGTAATATTTTTAAAAGACCTATCTAACGATACCCCACGACATAGAATAAATGAGAAAAAAAAGTTTGGTTTCTCTTTCCACATAGGGAAGACACCCTGAAAAAACTTTTTTTTAAGATTTCATCTACGACTTTTTCGGTGTGATTCATATGCATACTCATACCGAATTACAGCTTATTGGTATTAAGGGTCTCGGAGCAAAGCCGCCGACAGACAGACAGACGGACATGGCGAAACTATAAGGGTTCCGTTTTGACTATGGAACCCTAAAAATTGTTGACAAATGATTGAAGCGTATAGATAAAATGAAAAATGTTAATACAGTTACAGGATTAATAGTCTTATCGAAAAATATTTGCAAAAGATAAAAGTATTAATTTATTACTATAACATATATAAACAAGATTGTTTATCTGAAAATATTTAAATATTCATTTCAATTACAACATGATGCCTATTTTCACCTTATGCTTAATGCTAAATTTCTGGACCGGTTGTCTCTGGTGTAGTATTGCTGATTGCGCTATTAACGCCGGCGGTCGCGGGTTCGATTCCTGATTGGGGCGGATGTTTGTATTTATATAAACATTCGTTTCTAGGTCTGGTCCTTGTGGGTTTACCCACCGTGTCTCGGAGAGCACGTAAAGCCGTCGGTCCCGGTTGTTATCAAAAACACCAGATAACGATCGTTACTCATAGTAGGCAATATTCTAGTCTAAATGGTTACTGGCTTGCCCTCTGGGTTGCGGAGGTTAGGCGGCAATCGCTCTGCGTAAAAATCAGTCACCTGTCAAAACTTACAAAAGGCTAGAATAAAGCAGACCCTGGTCCCTGGCTAAGTCCGGGAAACATGCTAAGAAGAACATGTGGTTATTTTTACAATAAAAAATATATTAATGCGATAGTTACCAACTTAGTTACTGTTTTAAATTTTCTTCAGTACATAAATAATGATAATGCAGGTTTTATTGTTAATATTTTTATGCACTCAGATTATTTAATTTAAAGTTTTTTTGCGAATGTTATTCGTCGTCTTCTTCGAATTTTTAATTTAAAATTATACTCGCAACTGGTATTGTCTACGCGCAGCAAATAATTGTTAAATGATAGAATTAATCATGTCAAATTGTCAATCAGTATTTCTATTTTTCTACTGATCGATTCTGTAAGAAAAATATATTTCCAATAAATAAAATTAGTCAGTAACTTATCGGTATTTATAAAGATCAAGCATATTTGTCATAATTGATTTTGGGCTCATCTTCTATTAAGGAGATGGCTAAGAGCTTAATTGGCCACGCTGCTCCATTACGGATGGCTGTGCTTACATGTCAGAATTTCTCCCGGCACATGTAGATTTCCTCACGATGCATGTTTCATTCATCACCGAACACGACATCAAATCGAACCCGAGGCTTCGAACCCGCGATCGTCGGTTTTTTTATAGAGGCGCTTACATCACTAGGCCACCTAGGCTCTTTACTTTACTTCCACAACAATAAATTTTGAAAAACAAAACAAATTTTTAAAATTAGAAGTATTATTAATATCAAAGGTTACGTATTCGTACTTCGTACTCGTACATTTCACAGATCAATACGTTGGAATTTGTCAAATCAATTTAACGTCTACGTACCCGTATCAGCAACGTGATTTGTAAATATTCCAATATTCCTGTTGTTCTTTATCTTTTATTAAGATTGAATGGTATTGGAATGTTGCTGGATAAAAATTGTCTGTAGAAATACATGATTCAAATTGTGCTTTTATTTTTGGGATACTAACATGTTCTACGTTTAAATAAACACGATAAAATATATACCTAAATTGTTGTTAAAATTTAGTTTAATAACTTTAATGGATTTCGTGGAAAAAATTTGCAAGATATACTTACGCAGGTGAACCTTCGAAGAAGTTTTACTGAGTAAAATGAAGTCGGTTAAAAATAAATAATCACAGACATTAATCTTGATGAAATAGGACCTGAGCATTCTATTTAACTTTCCTTATGCAAACGACGTATTGTGGAATATACAGAAAACAGAGTCTACGTACTTTTCAAGTTCTTTTCGCTGTAGGATTTGTTAAAGACATAAATTAAGTTTCTGGAAATGCCTTAATGTGGTTTAATGTCAGTTTATCAACGGCGTATTTAATAGTATTTTATTTCTGTACATCTTGCAACTGTGTGCCTATCTCTATAATTCTTTATTTACAACTAGCTGACCATGTGAACTTCGCATGAAACTTCTTCTTCGAAAATGAAAAAAAAAATTTGGGACTTTTCACATATTTTCCCCCCATCATCATCATCATCATTATTCATCCAGGAGCATCATCCTTCTTCAAGGAATATTCTAAAAAAAGAATTAACCAAAAATTTCGACTGTTCTCCCGTTTTGTGGCCAGCAACACATTCAGCGCTTCATATAATAATGAAGAATACACCACATGAGGGTTCATATTTTTACTTTTTCAGAGGGAGAACAAGAAGGGCCAGCTCGAAGTGACGTTATTATACACGGCTAGTGAAGATGGGCTAAACGACACAGTGCAGCTAACTGTCAACAGGCTACGATGTTCGGTTCAAACTATGCAAGAGCAGGAACAATACAAAGGTAGGCGGAATAAGTATACGCTTACTTTTTGGTTAGTTTGTATAAAATACTTTTACAAATTATGTAATGTTCTTTTTTGTTGTGTTTTATGCACTGCTACCTGATAAAACTTTGTTAACTTATTGTTTACTTGAAAGATAGTAGTTATATATAGTAAGATTAACACCGAGTACGTGCCAAGAACCGAAATAAAAGTTTAAGAAGGTACTCCGGCGTATCAAAATCAGTCGTAAGTCGAATCGCCACCGGTGATGTCGATTGCGGGCCTATCCATATAATATTTTTCAGGAATAGGTATGTATGTGTGTATGTATGTACCCATTTGTGGTTTATAAGCGTATACTGATAACATGAAAACTGATACTGTGCACACAATAGGTACTTACATACCTAGTACCGCTATAATGAATGGAACGTAGATAGAGGAAAAACTTTTAGAATTTTTTTTGCGAGTCGTATATTGCGAGTTGAAGAAGTTTTAACTAGGGAATCCAAATTGCAAATCAGATTGGGGCTCAGCGTGTTCTCGCGAGATTGTGCATTAGAATACCGCGGGATCTCGCCAATTTCGAGATCTTGCGAGATTAGCAATTTTGTGTTTTTTTTTGCAATGAATCGAAATAGTTTAATAAATTAAGAAAAGTAGATAGTTATAAAAACTCTATTATAAGATTAACATTCATTTTCACGATATTTTTCATTTCACTTTTGTGTATCAATCAAACATTATTTGAACATTCTGTCTATAATTTTTATAAACTTTTAAAGAGTAAACTGTGATGTATCTACTTACGTACGTATGTATCAATAAAATAGTTTTTATATAACATATAAAACAACGAGAATAGAAGTAATAAAAAATTCTTTATATTTAAAAGCCAGTTTTTCAATAAATGATTTAATTATATTTCTATGCTATTATGTATACCTATTACATAAATAGGGTTATACTGACAAGGATAATTTTGAAATAAACACCGATTTAAACACAATCTTAGCGCACAATGTCGTTAAACTCGTGACTCTCGATTCGCAGAAAAAAAGACGAGATCGCGTTCTCGCGAGATCTCATGGGGATTTCATTCCCTAGTTTTAACCATCACATTTATTTGAGCCTTTTTTACTTTACCTGTAATTAAAATTATTTCACCGAACGTTAAGTGTTTTGAGCAGTGTATTATGATTATTTCATTTAAAAACATACTCTGTTGAACGACTTCGTTAAAACCTCAAAGGTTGAATGAAAGCTTTTTTGGTTCTTTTTTACATTCAATAGGTTAAAAATATCCTAAAGTCTAATATTTAATTATGGTATTTATTAGCGAGCTCGTTAAGGGAGGTCGCCCGCGGGTGTCAATTTCATGGAATTTAATTATTTACCCTGATCCCTCATTCAAATTTTTAAATAAAGGTAGACTATTTTACTTTTCGCTTTTCATACTGGAGCAAGTCCCAACGATCAGTACATTAATTTCGGGAATATGTCGAGCAAAGAGACAGCCATGTAAACGATAGATAAGAGGTTATGTTATGATGTTAATTAAATTAATCTAACCCAACTTATTCTATGTACAATGTGTATACAAGCAAAGATGAAAATATATATTATATAAACAAAGAAATTCATCTAAAATACAAAAATATATAACTATATAACAATAAGCGCGTCACAGTTCTTGTTCTCATTGATTTTAGCAATGCTTTTAACGCTGTGGACCATGACTTGCTTCTTGCTTTTCTGGCTCAGGCAAATCTTTCAGACTCCGCTATACAATGGTTCTCTTCTTATCTTCGAGGGCGTCAGCAGGCAATTCGCATAGGTCAGGATTACTCTGACTGGTGCTGTTTGAATGCTGGCGTTCCTCAAGGCGGTATACTCTCTCCTCTGCTTTTCTCTTTGTTTATAAACTCCGTTACTTCCTTTATTTCGTCTAGCTACCATCTTTATGCCGATGACTTGCAGCTTTATCGACACGCTTCTACTGATTGTTTGGCTGATGCTATTGCTGCGCTTAATACGGACCTATCACAGATATCTCTGTGGTCTGCTCGCTATGGTATCTCGGTGAATCCGGCAAAGTGTCAGGCTATAATCATTGGTAGTCGTAAACAGCACGCAAAAATTGACACTTCGAATTATAACCTATTTTACAATAATTGTCTAATTCCGTTTTCCGATTCCGTTAAAGATCTTGGAGTAACGTTGGATAAACACTTAAGTTGGTCTGACCAGGTGGGGGAGGTGTCGCGAAAGTTTTACTGTATAATGCATAATATGATGCGTTTAAAACATATGTTACCAACTAAAACGAAAATACAACTTGTCAATACAATGTTACTCCCAATAATTGACTATGGTGACATATGTTATCTGGACGCAAATGAAGATCTAGTAAATAAACTCGAGCGACTCCTTAACACTGCCATTCGATTTGTATTTAATTTGCGGAAGTATGATCACGTTTCTTCTTACCGCTCGCAATTAAATTGGCTCTCGATACGTGATCGTAGGTCATGCAGAATTCTTTGCACGCTATACTCAATTCTGAATGACCCAAATTATCCTGAGTATTTGGTGTCCAAATTCGTGCTAAGGGCTGCCGCTCATAGCAGATCGCTTCGCTCCACGGAAAACCTGTTGTTGTCATTTCCACCGCACCATTCAGGCTTTATGTCGAAGTCGTTCACTGTGACTGCTATTCGTTTATGGAACAGCTTACCGGAAAAAATTAGGAAATCTCCTTCGCGAAATACTTTTAAAATTACTCTAAAAAAATACTATCTTAATCAAAGTAATAATGGTTGATTTGGAATCTTCATTATATGTACCCATATTATATTGTATTATATTATGTTAGTAAATGTTTTCCTTTCACGACCTAATTGATCGGTTTTAATAAATACTCCGTCCTGTGACCC
>DVXP01002071.1:0-13475 GCA_018235645.1 Junonia grisea | reverse complement strand
ATGCACCAGATGTATTGTCAGAAGTTTGTCTATCTGTACCGCGTACTAGCCTCCATTTCCCTATTTCCAAACCATTTTCTATGAGAATGTTATTTAGTCTTAGTCAAATTATAAAAATTATCTTATTTAGTCTTTATATCAATTTGTCGTATTACTTTTATTCTCATAACTCTTTTGTTTTAATTCATATTAACATATATATTTTTATTTCATTAAAGTTTAAGTTTATTTAATGTGATTAATTGTGCATAGGTTCTTGTTGTAATTTTTATTTAGTTTATGTTTGTTTTTATTTTTGTCACAAGTTTGTCTTAAATTTAAGTTGTTGTATGTATTGTAACAAGTGTTGTACATGCCTGTAATGGTGTACACACACAGAATTAAGTCTGATGTTGTTTAATTAATTATTGTTTTTATTGTGTGTATGCTGATGGTGTGTCTTTTTAAAATAAATAAATAAGATTATTATTAACAGCGATGGGCACGGGAAGATCCAAAAAGGAAGCTAAACATTCAGCGGCCAAAGCCCTGCTGGATAAGTTGACTGGTGCCACACCGGCTGATCAATCAACAAATGGAACTGTACCTGAAACGTTAGTACTTATAAATATTTATTTGAAATTTTGCATACTAGAACAGACTATATAGAGAAATTTCCATGGTTCTCCTACAGACCTTAGGATTAACTTATATAGTTTATTTATTCAGTAAACAATGCAATAATATAGCATTTTTAGGTGTCTATTGTCATTAGTCTTTAAGTTAATTATAAAGATCTTTTAATTTTTTTAGATTATTAAATAAATGGTTTATTTCTATATATTTTCTCTAATTTTAATTACGCAAAAACAATTTTTTGGGGGTTTTTGAGCAATAAAAAGGATAAAATAATATTCTCAACAGTTCTATCAGTGTGCTTTTATCAAATTACTTTTCTATGTCATATTTACTTCATTAAGTAATAAATCTCTTTATTTTGCAGTGGAACCGTGGTGTCATCGTTTGAAGACAAGCTGATGGGCAACCCAGTGGGATGGCTGCAGGAGCTCTGCATGTCTCGCTTCTGGCCTCCGCCCTCCTACCACGCTGAGAATGATGACAATGTCTCCAGGCGTAAGTATTTTGAGTTTAAAGAGTTATATACTATTAATTAACTTAAGAAAGGGAGGTTCTAGATATAACCCTTTTCTCTAAAATACTACAAATCCAATTTTAATTCAGACCTTTATAGTACTACTAGCTTATGCCCGCGCCTCCCGCGAGGATGTCTTTTATTGCCCTGGGTGAGAAAACGCATTTTTCTGGGATAAAAAGTAACGTATTATTTAATCTGTGCTTCTAATATTACATCTCCAAAATTTTATGGCAATCTTTTCAGTAATTATGGGGTATGGCGTAAAAACAAACAATCAAACTCTACGTCTTGTAAGGATTCTGTTAACATATTTTTTTCGTTCCCAGGTTTGCCGCATGAGCGTCAGTTTACGATTGTCTGCACGTTGTTGAAACGGCGCGAAGTGGGTACAGGAAAGTCTAAGAAACTGGCTAAGCGTCAAGCTGCCTACAAGATGTGGCAGGCCCTGCAAGATAACCCACTGGAGACCTTCCAGCCTGAGGAAGAGGTAACTAATGTTTATTATGTTAAAACATTGTACAGAGAACATAGAATACATGTATAGATACTATTCATTCCATTTACATTTATAAATGTATACATTTTAAACCTGTTTCTCTACATTTTTCCTTTTGCACTCATCATATTGACATTTATGAGTAAAAATAGCAAAAATCTTGCATAAGAGTTTTATATCTCAATTTTTTTAATTGGTTATAAAATTTAACCAAAATTCTATTTTGTTGTCGTATTCATTATACCTATTATTATACACATTAACCATTTGCTTAATCAGTCTTTAATAATTAGGAAATAGTAGGTTACAAACTTTTTTTCCCTATAAATTGATGTCTGAATTCCCTGTAAATTGAAAATGAATAAATTGATATCGTAACTAACAGTCGTGTTTGTTAGGTGGCTCTCGTGTGATTCTCCTGAAAGGTTGATAGCACTTGGCCAGGTGTTTTACTATCTTTCGGTCGGCTCTATTACTCTTGCGTAGCAGGGCTAAAGATGGACTGAGAAATCATTTAATCTTGATATAGTTGACGCTCAATAATCAAAGGAACCACTATTAATTTTATTAAAAATTAATTTGATAATTATATTGTGTACAATATGAGCAAAATTCGTTGCACAAATCAGTTACAATATTTCCAAATACTCTAATAAAGTTCTAATGGAATAAATTTGTATGTACATTTATAGGCATAATATGATTACAGTGTAGGTACTCCTATGCCGTAATTAGGACGGAGCGAACGGTGCCCAGAGCGTAGGTTCTGAAAGGGCGCAGAAATTATGGTCACAATGTTTTCGTAGCAGTAATAGGTTTTTGGGGTACAGTTGGAGGTGGCTGGCACCGGCAGTATGTAGGGCGCAAAAGAAACGAACAAATCATAGTAGCAATAGAAAAAACGGACAACGAAAAAAAAACCCGCGAACTAAAATCTTTGGATCACGGGCCAATTCTAACTCGAAAAATAATAAAAACTTTGTTCTTTTTCAAAAACTAGCACAGGGCGCGGAAAATGTAATTTACGGCACTGCTGTACTGATAACCATGTTGTGTTCTAGGGCGGCGTCGCGGCCCGCTATGCCGACCTGAAAGATAGTAAAATCTCCACCCTCACTACCAGCCACAGCCACAAGGTGTCGCAGTTTCACAAACACCTCAAACAGTCTGTCGGCCCCAACCTGGCCAAGTTGCAGGTATGATTTGTATTTATATGCATGATCGGTGTACGTCGCTGTGTGTGGTAAACTTGTTTTGTTATCTTATCTCGCGAGATTGTTATCCGTTGATAAATTGTGCACTGTGTCAGTACAATATGATATATTAATTAATTCTGATTAATTATTAATTATTAAAAGTTACCTAACCTTACAAAGGTAATAAAAAGAAGCTAACCCATATAGGATTAGATTCACTTAACATGTTATGTTGTAAACAGTATGTTATATACAAGTATGTACAGAGTTCGAAAAATTTTGACTATTTAAAATCTCGCTAGATAGATTATTATGAAATAGTTCAAAATTATTCACAATTATGTGGTGATACATCCATGTCAGTAAAATCACTAAGTGCATGACACATACACATGTAGTTTGATTCTGTTTGGTTGTGGTCTGTAAGTGTTAATTAAAAAAAAATTAACACCAAATTAAAATGACCATTTTCTGCTAGGTGACTCCACTCAACAACAAGGACTTCAACTTTGTCCAGTTCCTGCAAGAGATAGCTTCGGAGCAGTCATTTGAAGTGACATATGTGGATATTGAGGAGAAGTCTATGAGAGGCCATAGTCAATGTCTCGTACAACTGTCGACTTTGCCCGTCGCAGTGTGCTATGGTTCAGGCTTAACGAGCAAGGATGCACAATCATCGGCTGCGCAAAATGCCCTCGAGTACCTGAAAATAATGACAAAGAAGTGAAACGTCTCCTCATCTTGCGACATCAATTATTCATGCCTAGTGTCGACCTATGCAATATGATCAATGTAAAATATATGGCCACTACAAGTTTATACTTTTATGATTTAAAAAATATTAGTCAGCATAGTAAGCCACTTGAAGGTAAATGGTTGGTGTCGCCAGGTCTAGAGTCTGTATGAATCTTTATTACCACAATCCATATGAATATGGCAATTATGCCTTAGTGCCAGTAGCACTTCGGGCTATGCTGTATAACTGGCATATTTGCAGTGTATTACTAAAAGAAAAATAAGAATAATTATGAATGTATGAAACTTAAGAATAATCTTAAGTTTTTGATGTGGCTTTGTTCTTATGAGCATAGATGTTTTTAATTTATTATATTATAATACTAGGACAGGGATCTTTAACCAGGTTTGATTTTTATACCTCGATAATAGAAAAATATAAGAATTTGGTGTTTATTATCTGTTAAAACACACTTTTTAAAGTTTGCATGAAAATGTAAGAAAAATTGAATAATCAAAAACTTGCAAAGCGAGTCTAATATTTTAAAATTATGATAAATGTTTTTATTTTCATTATACATTTTACTCTATTATTATTTTACTTTTATTTACCGTTATTTCTTTGTATTATGAATTTCTAAGGTGCATGACCACATTAAAAAAAATTAAAAGTACCTGGCGTGTGTTAAGGATCTCCTGCCCTAAAAATGATAAAAAAAAAATCATTTTGAAATAAGTTATACCTCATAAGGATAGAATTTTAATGACAAGAAATTTTCATAATAATAATATAATAATATACTTTAATAATATAACATACTCATAGATTTATTCTATCCTTTTGAGGTTTAAAAATTAATGTAAGTATTATTAAAGAATCAGTTTCCAGTGTGCAATCATGCGGCCAAATATTATATGTAATTATTTATATGTATAAAAGAAACAATTTTACATTAAAAATAACTTTGTACTATTACTGCTAATATGCGAGAGTAAATAGCATAGCCCGTAAATATAAAGAAACAAAGTATGGAGTGGTCATATAACAAATACAAGCTATACTTTGCATAGAATTAGTGTAATTTTCCCAGCGTGGAAATTACTCAATAATTATAAAAAAAATGTAAAAAAAAGTATAAAAAATGTTAAAAATAAATAAAAAAAAGTGTGGACTATGAATTTCCAGTTTAATATTCAGCATTATTTAGGCATAATTTCGCATATATTAAAATGAACTCATTATTACTACTTACCCAAAATATTAGCTTTTAATGTATCATATCGTTATAAAAGACTAGCCAATCATGGTGTTTTAGTTGAACGTCACGATAATTTAAATAATATTATTTTGTTAGTCCGGTGTGTTGAGGATTTTCTAACATGCTGAGCATTAAACGGAAAATATTCTCAGCTGGTAATGTCTTGTTGACGAACTGCCCGACCTTTGCTTTGTAATTCGCTTCGAAGTCGCCGTCATATTTACAAAGTGCAAGGGTTGGAACTTGCAGGTAACTTATGATTAATCGGGAGAGGCAGGATTGATGATTGTGTCTTTATTTCAATTAAACCAGTGAACGTATAGGTTTTCTTTTTGAAACATGATGGAAAACTTTGCAGGGAAGCTGAGAACTAGGTGTTAGAGTGAATATATCACTGGAATTAATGGTTGCGATGTTAGGATCCCTTGCCTGTGAAAATGGGCATTATTTTAATGCAAAGTATAGAGGTTGTAACTATTTCTACTGGTACAGGATCGTCGCCTTTCTGCTATTACACGGTAAAGACGAGGATTTTGCACTCACCGAGTTTCTTTTAAATTGAATGGTGTGAGTTCAGCCTGCCCGTTTACAACGACGGAGTGTAGAAGTAAGGAGACAATCATTTACTCTTGCCACAGTAGTGTCTTCAAATCAAAGAATTTATACCGACACTTTCCAAGAGAAGGTCCTCCTTACTTCTAGACTTCATATTTACAACATCGCACTGTTCAAATTAGAAAAGACTAATTGGAGTAAAGGAATGGAGTTCTGTTCAACCAAGACCAACTAAATAAAATTATGATGTCAGTTCATCTAGACATGAAGCTCACTTGTTACACTTTTATGTTTAGTCAGTCTTGGTTTTACTTTAATTGTAATAATAATAATATAACATAGATATTTGTCACTGTAGAAAAAATCCAATTTTTTCCTCGCTTTAGCTGTTATGTAGTCACTTGTTTAAAATATGAAATACTAATATTTATTTGCTATGCGTCTTTTCTGCTCTAACTACAATAAAGTTTGGTATTGCTTAAAAATGTATTTTATTTTGAACCTTAAATCATATTATTAACAAATTACTTGGATTAAAACAATCATCAAAAACATCTTGTTAAAAAATACAAAATATCTCATTTATGGAAAATACTTTTGCGTTTAAACTTAAATTCTGATAACTTTGCACGACGAGAACTCAAGAAATTGGATGTACTTTTATTTTCAATAAGATTTTTACGCATTACTGTATATGAGAGTCCGGAATTATATTCATGTGGTTCAAACGACGATGATGAATTCCAAGTTTCTATTTCTTTTGATGGAGTTAAATCCATATCGGTGTTTTCATGAAATATATCCTCCAATTGGTCATTTTCATATGCATTATCTTGAGATCCCGACATGTCATATTCCATGTTTATTTTACTCTCATCTAACGCAGTTGGTTTATCATCACAGAATTCTGGCGGTGGAGGTATTATTTCTTCTGTATCGTCATTTCCTATTTTTTGTAAAAGCATTTTAGGATCAAGTATGGCTTCATTTACATCTAAGTCTGAATTAGGTTTAATTAAATCATCTGATATAAATTCTGGTGATATATTAGTGTCTACATCATCTATTTCTTCTTCAATATCGCAAATATTATTTTGAAAAAATTCATTATTTTTTGGTTCAATTTTGTTATTACTGCTTGTAGGAAAAGTTTGACTAATTATATCGTCTTGAGTTTTAAAAATCCCAAGCTTTTCATTTTTCGCTATTAATGTTTCCGGCAAATCAACTTGTATTCTTTCTAAGTCGCTAATTCTATATTTTCTTCTGTTTTGTTTTGTTTCTGTTTTAAATGCCTTCTGTTCTTTAGTTTTCTCATTTGAAGCTGTTTGCTCATGTTCCATATTAGTTTTGTCTTGCCTGAAAATAATTTATTTTAAAATGACAATGGAATTATAACAATTGATTCTTTTAAAATGAAAAAAATAATCTCAAAGTAGCAAAATTTATGTGAATGTAAATTAAAAATAAATTAATATACTAAACATAAAATATTAATTAATAATGTGTTAGGTGTTACTAATATACAGACATAATGCATCAGTCATATACCTTTTCACAGTATGATTATATTTTTGTAATATATCATTCAATGTAGGATTTGCATTTAATACTGTAGTTTTTCTCTCAGAATCTTGATTATTATTAATATTATTTTTAAAATTGTTATCATTTGTGTTATGTATTATTGGTTTGTTGTTGTCATTATTTAATTTTACTTTACTTTCATCGATATTTTTTTCAGAAGTAAGTTCCAAATTTTCTTCATTGATTCTATTCTGTTTTGGATTTACATGATTATTGCCGTTGTTATAAACTATTTCAGTTACATCTAAATTGATCTCCAATTTGCCTATTAATTTAACTTGTTGTTTACGTGTATTTTCAATTGTAGTATCAAAATAATTAGTTTTCCTCAAGCTGTGTTGTTTTATGTATTCTATTGGGTTTTCATTTTTAGAAATTCTGTTATTAAAATTTACTCCTAAAGCGTTGTTTGCACTGGATCGAATACAGCAATTGTTTTCGGGTAACGATATTAAATTCTTGTTATTTGTATTATTTTGTAGAGATGAGAGTTGGTGCAAATATTGAATTTCATTACAATTGACTGTCGGTATTGTATTAGTAGATGAGTATGAATTTGTTATTTGTAATTTCGGAAGAATTGGCGTCAAATTGTTATTAACATTAAATGAACTAACTCCTGCCACAATGTTACATGTGTTATAATTTTTATCATACGATTCAACGTTTGCGTTTTCTGTTAAATTGCTTTTATTTCCATCAATAACAAATCTATTTTCAGGAACTAACTGATTAAAATTATTTGTGTTTGTTTCAATAGCTGTTAAATCTATGATTCCACAATTTTTGTCTTCGTGCAGTAAAGATGGATTCCACAAAACAATTTCGCCTTTATTTGAGTAATCTGATTCAGTCTTTTGTTGTGGAACATCTGAACTTTGGGTAATGTTAGATTTATCTTCTGTATCTTGTATAGTAATTATATCGCCTTCATTGTACGTTTTCGTTACTTCTACTTGATGATCAACATTAATGACAGGTTCTACTAAATCTATAATGTTTCTGTTTGAAGTTGTATCGGTTTTATTTACATCTATTTTATAATTTTGTTTTGAAATTTCTGACTCCTTAGTAGGTTTAGATTTTTCTTCTATATCTTCTATCGTTATAACATCATCTTTGTTACAATTTTCGTGTAGTCCTTGTCTTCTTGCTTGATGATCGACAATTACGTCAATGACAGGCTCCTCTAAATTAGTAATGTTTGTGTTAAGAACAGTTCCATGTTCAATTAAATCGATTTCACTTTTTTGTTCAGGATTTTCTAAATATTTTTTAGTAATATTACTTGAATAGTCTTCTGTAATATTTATTGTACTTGTATTATCTTCTTCATTATAATTTTCTATTAATTTTTCTCCTACACGATGATCGACGTCAATGTTAGGTTCTATTAAATCCATTATGTTTGTTTTAGCAATATTCTTAGTAGTCGTATTTTTCAAATATTTTTCTATTTGAAGTTTAACTGCATCGTTAAAACTGTTTTCATTGACTTTAGGTGTCGATTCATCATTCAGGTCTGCATTTTTCTCTAACATATCGATGAAATTAAAGTTATTTTGTTTATTGAAAACTTTTCGTTTAACATTTCCGCTTTTAATTTTATTAATATTGTGTGTCATATTAGAATAATTTCTATCGTGTGTCATATTTTGGATGCGAGAATTTACATCTTTAGTGATGTCATCCTTCGTAATTTCTCCTTTCTTAATTTCTTTTTCAATATCATCTAAGATGTCGTTGACTTGTTTGTCGTCTGAAAAATCGTCATATTCGAAATCATCTTGAAATGCACTTTGGAAAGTATCGTCACTTATATTTAAAGTTACATGTTCAGGTTCAGTAATTTGATTATTTCTTGGTTCCGATTCTTTTAAATTTTGTAATATTTTATTAGACATTTCAGCAGTCTTATTAAGATTTCCTTTAATTTCCTTTGACGCTTTTCCGAATGATTCTTTAAGAAATTTAAATTTAGCTATTAGATCATTTTCTCGTTTTTTCTTTTCTTTACTCTGAGTAATTTCATCGTCATTCTGGGACTTTCTTTTCCTTTCTTTCACTGTTTTAGAAGATTCAGCTTGGATTGGACTTTCCGTTGATAAATCGACCGATAAATATTGAGGATTTTCGATTCTCTCGTGGAAAGGATTTATATCTTTAAATAAATATTGGCATTGCTCATCGATGCCAACTGAAAAAAAAAATGTGATTACTTTAATGTTTTTACTGTACTTATTGTTATATTATTGTTTATAATGTACTTAGAAAAATTTGTTCGTTTTAGAAAAACCAAAGAACAATGGACTCACCAAAACTTGAACTGATGCAGTGAACGAATATTTTTTGCTCGTTATTGTGTTTTCTGGTTATATTAAAGGTCATGCATCCGTCGTAAACGTTTATCAAGTCTGAATCTCTGGATAACATAGATAATTTAAAATAATGACTAAAGTAATAATACTTATATTAACATTTATAAATAAAAACAAACACATCCTACAAGTTACTAAATATTACTCACTTAAAATGCATAAAGTATAGGAGATAGTTTTCAGAATCCCCTACAATGACATAGCTCTTGTGATTAATACCAGCAGTTAAATGGTCCATGTTTTCGGTTAAAAAGGCGTGGTTAAGTAAAGACAGTTTAATTTCGACTGTTCTTTCGTTTATTGGTGTGGCAGTTAAATTATATTTTGGCAGTAAACTTATTTGTTTTCTTAAAATATTACCAGCTGGTGGGCCTTTGTTCATTATCTAAAATATTAAATCATAAATAAACAGTTTTAAAGACAGGTAATTTCAATAACTTCAAAGTTTTCGTATTAAAACTTTGCATATATAATTCATATATGAATATTATAATTTATTCATGTTAATGTTAATTTTATTCAAACTACAAAAAGCAATAATTACGTACAGTCATAACATTGTCTAATATTATTTTTATTGTGTTAAAAACAAAAAAAAAACAATATTCTGAATAAACTTATTGTTACTACTCCAATTAAAATTAAATTTTGACGATTGTATAAAAAATATCCCTAAATGAACAAAGTAGGTAGATATTTATATATATATTTATTCCGTATTTGTCATATTTGAAAAATACATATAACTAACCCTTTCTAAGTCCCTAGGATGACTCTCCTCCAATAACATAAAGTTGACTTTTCCCGCAGAAGCCAGTAAGGCGCTAAACGTTGGTCCTATGCCCTTTAGTTGACGGCTCACGTATGGGGAATTTTCCCATAGACTCGCCGATATACACTTCGCTAGTACCAACGAATTTAATATTGTCGTATAGAACTTTGGGTTTTGAGATATTAGGTTGGGTCGAGTTACGTAAGAGACTAAACCTGGAAAATATAATATAGAGTGTAAATCCAAATACCTCATCATAAACATTATAAATATTTTATCATATGATATGTCACTTCAACTTTAGATAAATCTTATGCTAAAATGAATGAGGTAGCTATGGTTATAGAGAATATCAAATATATCTACTCAACAACAAACATGCTCGGCATTAAAAATATAACCGTCATTCTGGAGCGCTAAATTAGAAAATTATTATCAGAGAAGTAATAACAATACGGATTTTGAAAATTAGACCCATACTAATTTACAAAAAAAAAACGCACCAAAAAAGTTATAAATTTTATTAATAGATACAGACATTTATTAAAAATAAAAGAGAGCTAGCAGATTAAGAAATAAAAGTTCTTACATTTGCAAACCCTATCGGCGATTCTCATGATCTTCATGGCTTCTTGGTTGAGAGATGGATCCGGGATGGGCAAACATCCGAGCACAGCTTGGATTATGCTATAAGTAATTATGAATCGACTAAAATATGAGTGATTTTATTTTATCTAAGAAAAATGCAACTAAATAAATTTTTTGTAACATTTGTTTTATGATTCATAAATAATAACCAATTTTAAAATATGAGTAAGTAGGTAGGTACTTTATGTGAAATTTAATTGAAGATATACAATCAAACAAACAAAAATATTTTAAATTTGGTTCATATACGTCAAAGTAGGTAATAGACATACGACAAAAATAAATCTATCGAATCGAGAAGTCGAGAACGGTCTATTTTTTGGAATCGGTTAAAATAACTAATTAAAAAATAGCTAAAAAATATTTTTGTTCGTATACCTAATCCTCAGTCAAAAATAAACGATAGCATCATTACCAACAATATTAAAGAGTTTACATTTAAAGTAAAACGGATCTTGGAATATGTATCTAATAAGTAGTTATCCATTAGATTGTAAACTGAACTCATATCACATCAATAAACAATAATGTAAATAATATTAAACAAAAACGCTATATCCTATCGATTTTGGTTTTTGTTCTTAAGACAGGATTTTTAAAATGATAAGATAAATAAAATTGCAATGGTTGTAATTAACGTCGCCAAAAACATTGATACTGCGGAAGTGCTTAAATTACAATCAGTCAATCTAAACTCTGAAATTAATCATTTTAACAGATTTTAAAAACACCTATAATGACCTGCGCACATGAGAGACATTTCATTCTGTGGGATCTCTACACTCCATAGTCCGTAGAAAAACATCGCTTGAAGCTGTGACTGATGTGGGTAGTGAAATAAAGACGTTTTTTTGGTTTTGGACAAAAGTTTAACATGTCCGTCGAGGGATACATCAAAACAATTTATTCTAATTTTTTTTTTTTTTGTAACGCATGAAAATCACAGCTTGGCAGCTATAATCTCTTATCTATCTATTTTGATGGAATTCCCTTTTTAACCCCCGACCAAAAAAGAGGGGTTTTATAAGTTTGACCTCTATGTTTGTCTGTGTGTCGGTGTGTCTGTGTGTCTGTCTGTGCCACCGTAGCAGTACCTATTATTAGATATAATTTATAAAATAATATCTCCCAAGATTTTAAGGTCCTCATGTCGTATTGAATACGATGTCGGGGGTTTAATAAATTTTCCAAATTTACACTTGCATATCCTGTCCATCGTGTGCACAGGCCATTATGATTATCCATTCACTCAACCGTTGATGCGAGTAAATTTCTGAACGCGTATGCTGACCTTACTAAGGTGATCTTTTTACATGAGAGTAAATAATAATTAATGTTGCAATTATATTTTAAGTTACTGATGACTAAATTTGGTTGTATAGAGTGTGATATTTACACTTGGAACGCAAAAAAATGGAAATTGGATTACTAGACTACTCACCCGTTTCATTCAAATGAAGGGCAATTTGATATCTCAAGGCTTTCAAACCAACCATAAGGTAAATTTCACAAACTGACTATCTATTATTAAAATGAGACTACTCACCAGTTGAGTTTCATCTGTCTGCTGTTGATCTTGCCCTTCATAGGATAACGTATGGTCGTCGCCGCGTTGTTCCTGTTCAAAGTGTTGAGACATCTTCGCTCGTCGACTCTAAGGTGCATGTCTGATAATTCGTGGCTCTCACACACCAACCATAGCAGGCGTTCCAGAGATTCTGACCCCTGTAGCTGTATGAAGTTCATAATAAACGGAGCTCTTAAATCTTTTATTGTATTTACTGGGCAGTGGTAATGGCCAAAATTGATCATGGTAATAATGATTGCAAGCAGATTTTAAATTTTTAGTAATGCTAAGTTTAACATTTTCAGATACAATCCCTACGAAACTCTAAAGCAAACATATTAGTTTGTTGCAAATATGTATGTGTTTAGGTATTTTGCAAAAAATTTTGTCACATGCAGTGTGTGAACAGGCGACCTTTAGCATATGCATCGAAAATTGGTCAGTAATTGTTTTTGAGAGATGGATGTATTCATTATGTTGTTAATTTACAAACTAGCATTTGCCCGCGGTTTTGCTCACGTACCTTTATTTTGTATACAATTATTTTTTAATTTTACCCGTTTAGGAATGGAACTTCGTAAATCCATTCGAAGTAAACAGTCTCTAGGTGTCCAAGAAACACTTTCGTAATAAGTCATTGTTCTAAATCTCTATTACGCTATAAATATAACTTAATTGAATAATACAATGATGTGTTGAAACGTTAATATAAACCTTCATAATGAGTTTCATAGTCTCCAAATCTAGATAATAGACAGACATAAGGCGACCGGCTTCAGTGGATTCTATAAAGCACGCTTCATCCAGTGTTATGAGTCCAGCACTAGCCAGACCGTTCATTGCTTTTACACAGAGCTCTGGAAAACGGTATAAGGTATTAATAAAAAATGAAAACCTGTTACCTGATAATTATCACCTTTTTTTCTTAACCTATAGTATTCAATTACTTTAATTCTTCTATAAATGTTAGTGAAGTTTTGCACCTCTACACCTTGAGGTAATTATAAATAAATAAATAAATACGGACAAAGTCACAAACCACACACATTGAGCTAGCCCCAAAGTAAGTGCGAGACTTGTGTTATGGGATACTAACTCAACGATACTATATTTATAATAGATACATATATAGATACACATCCAAGAC
>DVXP01002070.1:0-13475 GCA_018235645.1 Junonia grisea | reverse complement strand
ATGGAAGAGAAGAACATGTTGTGCCGACCCCACATAAAGTGGGAGAAGGGCAGGAAGATGATGATGATGATGATGATGAAGACTTAATAACGTGAGATAGGAGAACTAAGAATTACAATGTGTAATTTGTGTTGATGCGATTTGTAACAGACGTGATCTTAATATGTTAGACCATGCTCAAAATAAAATTTCAAGATTATAAGTATTATTGCTGTAGCCATGTAATTATATCATTACATTTCCGAAAGGTGAGTAAGACCTTTGTGCAATGTATTTTTCTATAAATCGGTTAATTGCAAAATAGTTGGGTACAACACAGCGAAGTTAGCCTCTGAATTTTCATCAAAAGTAGATCGAGATTTCTATCTGAAATATCAACAGCTCACACTTTAATACGAGCCGGGAGCCGTTTCGAATTTTCATCGAATTCACATCAAAATATCGTTTTCTTTATTATTAAAACTGAATTTTCTTAGCGTTGTCTTTATTGTGCGATCCAGTAACATCTTGGCCTTTGGTTATTTCGTCTGTTGCCTTATGTAATCAAATCTTTTGATTTGTTTGTAGCTCATATTTGTACTCTAATAGTATTTGTGGTGTGCTTAACTGAACGGATTCTGACAGAACCTTTGAGCTCAGTAATCTCGCATAGATTCGCTACATTTATGTTTTGAGCGAGTGCATTCCGAACGTACACATTTAATTGATATTTAATGGATTACGTCACACGCGATACGTAATCATTCATAGAATTACAATCAGTTTTATCAATGGCACGTCGCGGCCCATTATCTGATACGGCGTGATAACGACCGAAACAATGTTGATACGTGAAATACGTCCACGAATTTGGCACTCGATTATCATCAGCGGTGGTCTGGGGTACCTAACGATAGCCTCTCTACCCTTTGCTGGGCTGATTGGTATTCGAGACCTCTGCTGATCCTGGACCCTGATGTTTTTTATCTTCATTTTTTTTTCGACTATCTTGATTGATTCGTGTAATTAATCGATCGTCCGGCGATTAGCCGGGCGGGCGGGTCGGTGACGGTGCGACATTTTTAACTTTAATTTTTTTCGTAATTACCACTTCATATCCTACGTGTTAATAGTTTTTCTGATGGCGAAAATAGTCGTTTTTTAATTGATATCAATTCTGTAGCAGTTTCTCTTTAAAATGTTTGCAGTGAAATGTTTCTGGTAAACGCTAATGATCAGTGAAAAGTCTACAAGTCATGTATTCGGAAAGTTGGCAAGGATTCTCAGTAAGTTCTCCCGCTATCATTTCCGAGATCGCGGAGGCTGTGTAATTAATTATAACTAAATGGCTGTGTATGTTCAACGTTTTGTTTGCTTTATAACTAGTTTATTTTGTTGGTAATGTGTAGTTAAATTCTCCTATTTCTAGCTTGCTTAATAACGCAATGTATTTTAGGAAATGGACTTTTTCAATATTGTTAATGTATTTCCGAAGAGTTGTTATTAACTGATGAGTAGTCTAATAGTGACAACGTTTTCAGGAAGAGGAAGTTGCCTAACTTTTTAGTCACCAATCACCAATTTTTTTCACACGTAAATATTTGTTTCAAAATTGCCAAAATAATCTGGAGAATTCCTGTCTTGATAGTCTTTCATGGATATTAATTCAAGAAATACTTAAAATAGTTACTTGAATTCAACACACGTATTATCGAAGATCGCGTGTCGATAGCACTTAGAAACCTGACCAGTTCAGCGTTATCAAATGAATCATTTTAGATTTTAAAATCGCATTACGTGTCCTCGACAATTCAGTACTCGAGGCATTACCACACCTCGTAAGTAATCCTGCCACCTTTTACTTTGCGTGTACTTCAGAACTGTCAAAAAGATACCTTTATGTCTGAAGGGTTCTCATGTAGCGTCGAGTGGCCCTCAGGTGAGGAGTGCCTTGGAGTGGAGAGGGGGGGACAGGGGCGGTGGGGACGGGAGTCACTCGCAGCAATCAGCAAGGGTAGGCTCCGTACGTCAACTTGAGAAGTCGGTGTTGGTTCTGAGGACCTGATGGTGGCTGGTTCGAGACTGATACCGTCTTTAGGGGGGTCTATTCTCTTATCTTGGATTTCTTTTTTCTTTTTTTTTGTAATTTCCTAGTATAGATTGTGTTGTATATTGTATTGATAAGGTGATAATTGTTTGTAGAAGTTTGTATGGATGTATTATAATTGTGATTATACTTGTTTTACTATTTTAATTTTTATATGATCTGATAAGTATAAAATAAAATAAAATAAAATAAAAATAAAAAAGCCTTTTATTTCCTGTAGATTTTTTTTACGTTTTGCCCATTCGTGCAAATGCATGGTTCTCCCACGTTAAATCTATCCAAAATTTATCAACTATTAAATAATATTTTTGACTTTCTATAAATAAAGCTTAATTTACAGCGTAATTGTAATTTGTACAGTGGTTTGGTCGAGGTAGTTTGATGTGAATACCGAAAATCGGCGTAAAATACATTTCGATTGCATTTCTTACGGTGAGTTAACGGTGAGTACGCAAAAGGTTGGTTCATTTTGAAAATTAAAATAATCAAACATCACAATAATTAATTAAAAATAATTTCCTAGTATACCTATGTTTAAATAAATTGTATTCAAATTATAGGGTAAAAAAACAATAAATTAAAGTACCTATTTAGCCGCTTTTTAACGTCAAAAAGATATTCTAAAGGAAAAGTGTTTACCTTAAGTAAATTGATGTCGGTACTTAATTTCATTATTTTTAAAACATTCTGGAATGTCCGCGTTAACATAATTATATCTTTTTGCGACAGTGAATTACCCAACGAACTTTATGAATAATATATACCTACTTACATTGAATGTCTACTTGCATTGTCTCTGACACAGCTAATAAAATTTGTCACAAAAATGTAGTTAAAATACTTACATAATGCGCCTGTTTATGAGATGATAACAAAAATAACGGATAAGAAAACGTATCAATATTGCTCGTAGAGGTTGATGTATGGAGTAAGGGCACCTAATTCCAGAGTATTTAGAAAAAATGGCTTAATCAATTCATCAGTTTTTCTATTTAAAAAAGATTAATAAGGAAATTATACCTTTCTGGAAAATAAAAATAATTTAAAAAATTAAGTAAAGTAACCGCCTGTACATATCCCACGGCTGGGCATAGGCCTCTTGTCCTATTAGGGAGAAGGTTATGGAGCTTAATCCAAAAAATTAAACCGACTAAAAAAAAGAAATTAACGAAAAAATTAGAATAAAACTTTTGAGGTGTTAATTGATTAATGATTGTTAATCTTAGAAACTTACACTTTTGAAATTTGGCACCCATGTTCAGAAGCTGTATAGACTAACATATACAAAAACTGAGCAATTCTGACAATATTACATATATACACATCGAATTGGTGATCTCCTTCCTTTTGAAGTCGATTAAAAATAAACTTATGGTTTTATAGATTAAGCGGTTTTTTGGAATACGTCGGAAATAGATTTCATTTTAGAAAAATATTGGAATTAGGTTATTTTCTGCCCCGCACCACAAAATTGTGGAATGAGTTGCCGCATGCGATATTTTCAGGCAGATACGACCTGCAGACATTCAAGAAAAGAGCGTACTCTCATTTAAAAGGCCGGCAACGCATTTTGTAGCTTCTCTGGTGTTGCAAATGTCCATGGGTGGCAGTATTCACTTACCATCAGGTGATCTGTCAGCTCGTTTGCCACCTATCCTGTAAAAAAGGTGTCTTTACCATAAAGCTTTGGTTTCCTACAACAACGTTGGATCTCAATTAACAGTCAATTTAATGCTTTTGATGACGTCACACGAACCTTTTCTGGTAAACAGTACGGCATAGTTTACTAGAGTTTTTTTACTGTTTTCAAAGGGATGTTGTGACGGGCGCCATTTTGCGCCCATAATGTGACAAAACTTAGCCCTATGAAACAAAAACAAGCAGCTGAGTAGGGATAGGCGGGTGTCAGACTACACGGGCAAAAAGTTGTTTGGTATAGTATCGATTACTATATCATCACTTTAAATAACTGTGTAACCAAATCAAGTCAAATACAACAAAATGGGTAAAGAATATAGCAATTTTCAAAATATTACGTTGATCTGAAGTCATAGCAAATTATTGGTTTGAATATTGTGGTAGTAGAGTCTGATTAAAGTGTAGAAGGGCTAGCTTATGTATGTATGACAAAACCAATTATTCCGAAAAGAAGCTAATACCAGATGCATTTACCGTGGGAGAGCCATGCGTTTGCACGAATGGGCCGGCTTGACCGGAGTTATACCACGGCCTCACAGAAAACTGGCGTAAAATGACGCTTGCGTCGTGTTTCGCCGCGAGAGTGAGGGTACCGGAGGCCTAATTCCCAACCCTTCCCCATTAATTCCACATCGATTCCCCCTCCATACCGGCTAAAAGGCCGGCAACGCATTTTGTAGCTCCTTTGGTGTTGCAAATGTCCATGGGCGACAGCATTCACTTACCATCAGGTGATCTGTCAGCTCGTTTGCCGCCCTATTCCATAAAAAAAAATCATATATTAAGTAAGAGTGCCAGAAGTATAAGACCCCCGTCACTTACTTCCCTTATTCCTTTTCTAAGCTTTGTGGCTCGGATGCTGTGACCCTCCAAACTGGAGGGTCACAGCATGAATATCATGAATACATCTTCTTAATTTGAACAAAGAAAAATCAAATAATTTTTTAATGCATAACAATAAAGTGAAGGTGTTTTTCTGATTGCCTAGTACGTTTTCTCATCTGAGCCGCTAAATTCATGTGAATGTGATAGAATTTTGGTATGAAGGTAGATAGGACCTCGGTGCGTGCAACATGCATGCGAACGAAACCACGGGCAATTACTATTAAGATGTTGTAATAACAGCACCAGGACGGAACTGATGGAAGAAAAGCGCAGATTCATAGTAGAAAAGTTACGTTTAAATTAAGTTATAAGACAAATTGTTCATATAAAATCCTCTAAGTTACTGCAAACCCTTGTACAGTAATTAATGAAATTAATATAGAGATTCCAATCATTTACCAATTAAAAAAGTGTATTCGATGTCTACATATCCCGTTATAAGTTAATGTCAAGGTATTGAAAACTCTTTAAGTATATAATAGGTATCTAATAGTTATACTGTGGGCCTTCTTGATTTATAATAAACAAGAATATTTATATTTAAATATAATTTTTTTGACATTAATATTAAAAAAATGTGAAATAAACTTATTTGCAAAAATATTTTGAATGTTTATAAAAAATACAACACGTAATTTTCTTTAGTGGCAATACCAGTGGTTGTCCGCGCATGCGCGCCGTAGACCGCGTGTGGTCGATAGCGGAGCGGTGGCGGCAGTCCGCGCCGCGCCGGGCCCCCGCGAGCCCGCGCCGCGGCCATGAGGCGCGCCGTGCTCTCCGTGCTCATCGCTTGCCTCGCAGCCGCCACCATCGGAAATGCCGAGAAGAGCAAATTCTGTACGTACCACCACTTATCTTCCTATACTTCCACTCAAAACACGAAATCTCTCACAACTTTCCACTATCACGCTTTGCACCCGGCGTTTTTACGCCCTCTGCCGGAAGGCGGTCGGAAAACTGAGGAGTTCGCGGTTTTACGGTTGCGATGACTCCATTTTGGAATTCCGTCCCCTTTTTCGTGTTGTCTCTATCTTGTTCGTGTTAAAAGTGGAGGGAACTGCTTTTAGGGTTGGCTGTATATTTAGAAATAATGCCATAACCTCTAATGAAAATGGTAACGTTATGTTTTGAAATTTGCGAGACGTTTATCGTCTTAATTGGAATCTTCCTCGTACGAGAATTTTAATTTATCGATTTAATTCGTTAGACTGTAATGGGCTTGTGTCGGAATTTCCCAGTTTTCTGTATGCGTATGGCAAAGAAAATAATATATGTATAGAAGCTATAATGTATTTCTGTATTAATATTCTTCCATCGCCTCAATAAGTCATCAGCAAAGTAATATTACCCGCATTCAACATTATTAAAAAAGTAATTTCACAAAAGGAGACGCGTATGTAAATTATATAGCTCATAAGATTCATAGGAAAATAGGTCATATGGAAAATACAATAGGGAATGAAATGCACAATGCAAATGTAGGCTAATGTCCGTTGATCGTGGAGCGTAGCTCATAGTATGAGGTTGCTGTTGTGTGCCGGCCTGTTTCACTCTTCCTTTCTATACATGTGACATAAAGACGAACGGGAACAAACCTTATTATAGTATACGGCTTTGTTGGAGTAACGCTTTTAAAGAAAGGTTTAGAAATCAGTTTTATTATCTTCTCCATCAAATTATAGGGTAACGTAAATGGATGTATTTAATTATGTGGATGCAGAATTACTATCTGTTTACAACTATTATTACAAGCCAAAAGTCAAATGTCGCATAACCCTGAACTTTTTGTTATTATAAGAGTTTGATAAAATCTTCAACATAAATATTGATATGTTAAGAAGTCAAAGGTTCCCAAAATACTTGTTGATCTTTTGCCAGCCTTCGGATAGTTTGCTGGCAATTTTGTCAACAGGTCCTGGGCCGCCGCAGTGTCTAGGCGGTCCGACCAATAGCACGGTTTCTCCAGGACCAAGTTTTAGCATTTTATCTAAGTGGACATGAGATCCAAGAGTAAGGCTGGATCCTGCAGAACTAGCAGCTACCGTCATTTCATTTGGTAGTCCAGGTATTCTTGAAAGTTGAACTTCGGTTTTCCCATTATCTACATTAGAGACGACCAGTAAGGAACCTGATCCACCCCATCTTAGTACAGCAACCGCGTCGCCAAGTCTGTGTATCTGAAAAATCATATGTGTTACAATTAGTATTGAGTAAATTTATAAGGAAACGAAAGAAACTTATGATGATATTTTAAATTACACCACTAATATTATCTCAGAAACTGTCGGTAAAAATACTATAAAAAATATAAAAATTTGTATCTCTTTTCATGTAGTTGAGTATTAAAAATTATAACCTCTACATGGGGCCCAATAGCTGGAGATTTCCGTATAGCTGAAGCAATTTTCATAACACCGATATGACTTAAATCATTTGCATATTCCGCCTTCGCATTAGCATATCTATAATTCGGAGCTAATGGTAACCAAGGTTCACCAGACGTAAAGCTGGCAGTAGGAGTGTCATCCCACGGAAATGGGGCTGCTGATGGAACTCCTTGTATGGGCCAGCATTTTGAAGTAACGGCCCATTCAAGAATAGTATCCGCTGCGCCCAATTCATCTCCTTGCTGAATGATTGTAGCTCCTGGCAGTGCAAGAGCTAGCAAAATGATGGCATCCACCATTTCACTGCCATAACGCGTTGCCATTCTACTCTCATTTCTCTTACTAGTCTGAAATATAAATTCAACCTTTAGATGTATGACTATTTTAAGCTTACTGAGTTTAACATATAGAATTTAATCATGAAATACAACGCCTGGCAAAATATATAACCTCCTTGCGATAATTTACGAAAAGTTAAAGCGTGCTACATCGAAACTAAATTCCGATCTCCAAGGTAAAAGCGGCAGCTTATATAAGATTTATTTTGACAGCAGCATGGCTCAATATTTAGGGGTAACTCACGAGCCAAGTGGGGGTCATATCTTGCGGCGGGTACAACAGGGAAGCGTGCAGGGCGAGCGCCAAGCCCGCCGCCGGCCGCTTGGCTGGCGAAGCTAAATCGTAACTTATTACACTATTGGCGCCTAAACCGCCTTCCCCGTAATATTTAGCGCTGGCTTCCGCTCCTAGCGAAGATTCTACTAAAATCAGCCTGAAATGAAATTGTGTTTATATCGTATGTTTGCTATTTTGCTATGAATATTCCGAAAGGCGCTTGAAGCCTACATACATAACGTACCTTGGTAATTATTATTTTCATACATTTTTAAAAGTATTTAATTTTTTAAAAATCTTGGCTTACAAATTTTAATGTGACTTGATTATTAACTCACGGCGTCTCAGTATTAGCAGCTCGAGAGCAGCTCATAGCGGCAGCCGTCAGTTTATGAACAAGTTGCACGCCACATTCATGATCTAACGGAGAGTCCGGGTGTAGGAGCACTCCAGCGACGCCCCGCTTCAGCCAAGTGCACTGAGCGTCAGATAACATGGCCAATAAACTTTCCGAACAGAGATTTAAAATTGCCTCCTTGTGTGAAGCACCGTAATACGCTTGCCGATCTTCATGCCATATCCAATTATCGATGCCATCTTCAGCCTGGAAAATGGAGGCAAAAGGAATTATATATGTATGTTGTGGTTGATAGTCTAATGACTAGCTGTTTACAATTAATTACTTTACTAATATTATTTATGGACCAATTAAATGATAACTATAAGTTAAGTTAAAACGAAATTAAAATAAAATGAATTAAATTGGACAAAATCAATTTCGATTATATAGAAAACTAAAGTAATTATGAAAATTGAATAGTAATATGTAATAAAATAATATCATTTATAACTGTCCGCAAATACATTCTAACATTGTTTCAATATTATATTTTTCCAAAGATTCTACATTGAGATATTTCATATTGTATGAACCATTGTAATTTTAATACACTACAACTCACCATTGGCGATTCATCAGGACTTCCATCTCTCCAAATAACTTTATCTTCGAACCCAGTCTTGCGTTCAGCGCTAAGATTAAACAGCTCAGAACTCGGACTGATTGTCTGCATTGTCAAAGTAATCACCAATTTGAGCTCTGTGATCAAGAACAATACCATTATATAAATGTTTGTCATCTAGTAATTCTGACAATTCGGACAATGGGACACACAAATTAGAAGCTGTATTAGAGAACAATCACAATTACCAAATAAGAAAAAGAGCAACTTTTCCTCCTTTAAAAAAAACAAATTAAGCAACAAAAAGGGAAATTTATCGGAGTTTCAACAGGCTGATCCCATTTAAAGTTGGAATCTATTTATTCGATCAAAACGAGTGTGTATAAGAATATTGCCATACCCAACTTCTTTGCTTTTTCCGTAAGGGTCTTAAAGTTGTCCAAGTTTCCATATCGTTCATCTATGTTTGTGAAGTCGAGTGTACCGGGTTTGTCGCAGTCCATACTTCTTGGGAATATGGGGGATAGTATCACAGCATCAGCGCCTAGTGCTCGAACGTAACTTAGTTGTTTTGTTACACCTGATAATTGAAGTCCATCGTTAGTTGGAACATCTTTTGTTTTGTATTTTTTGGTAGATATTGTCACAAGTTTGATAATATTAGTTTCGAGTTTTTGATAGTTGTCTTTTTAAGTTTTGTTAATGAAGAGTCATTATTTCGATTCGAAAATTGATTTTGAAGATATGCTTAAAAAAGTGTTAAATACATTTTAGGTTATTTGATGTCGTCCAATGCAATACAGACGCTTATGTAGTGTAATATATGGTAGGCGACTACACTAAATTAGCGCCTGAATAGTATTTATTTTTAAAAAAATGAGTAAAAATATCTCTATCCTTATTAAGTACCCTAATTTTTTCTTTTATTTTCCTCGTCACTGTATTCCTTTTGTAACTGAACAACACTTATTTTTAGCTTTTTATTTTAGTTTATAAAAACCTACGTAAAATACGTAAAGATTTTATAAAACCTCCTATTTCTATCACAGGAATAAACACTGGAACATGATATTACCTTCAATCTGCTTCAGTAATATCCATTGACGAAACACAAAAGTGTACTAGTATTTCAGCTGGGGCTGGTGTCGAATATATTTTAAAGTGCTCTTGTGAGTTGATACGAGGGTGATCAATATTTATAAATGGCGGTAGGATTAGGGTTGTCAACCGTCCCGTTTTCTCAGCCCCAGTTTTTAGGGCGTCCTGAATTTTACAAAACAGGTGCCGAAAAGTCTCCTATTACGTCATTGTGTTCTGTTTTTAGCGTAATTGTCATATACTTTAACTTTATATCCTAGTTTTTTTCCTTATTCTTAGGTTTTAATTTAAGAGTGGCAACCCTAGGTAGGAATGAACCGGATCATACTCACAACACGCCCAAACAATAAATCGACTCTGAATCGTGGAGTGGATGAATCGCGGGCAAAAATTCGACGATTAAAAATGGTCGATTTTATTCGCCTCAGTTTTTCTGGTGACGATTTTTCACAGCCACGTACCTAAGTCTCATTATTTTTATTCAATCAAGTGACAATGGGAGTTGTTTGATTTTAAACTTAGTTTTTAGAGCCTAGTTTAGTGATATTAGATTGGCAACGTGGGACTCTACTATGAAGCTGCCGATCTTCGTCCGTCCGTCTAGAAGTAGCTCAATGTCGTAAATAGTTATAGTGTGTTGAAGTTTAAGGAGTGTAAATTACTAACACCCCTGTTATAACTTTCATATCACATAATATTGTTAATCTTTTCTTTCATTTAAAATAATTGAAAAGGGCACAATGTTTTATTTTATGCGAGCTCTCGCCCTTTTTTGTCATAACAGTTTTCCTCAAACTATGTGTTAACTGTTAACCTTGAGCATGTAACTGCTGTGTGATTATATGAAATTGGTTGCGATCAAAGCGTATGTCTCGCAAAACTGCCATTATACCATTGAGCGTTACATAAAGAAGTTCAAAGACAAACAAAAAGTTTTGTTTGATGTTTCCAGTCCGTTCACATAATGCGTAATAATATCGGGGACCTAAGAAAATACGAAGTTTTTGTCTGTTTTGATAAACCACTTTATCCAAATGTTTATTTATAAGATGGAAGCTATAGTTTAATGGGCGTAGGATCTGACCTTTAACAATATTGAATAATACATTTACGTTTAAAGTAAATACAATATTTTGATACAGTTTATTTATTCTTGGATTAAATATGAATACTGGACCTCTGAAAATTATACTGAGTGTCTTAAATAGACTGTAATATTAATTTCCCAAGTACATGTGTAATTAAAATTATAACCGCCCCAAAAATAGTTAAGACATTTTAAAACACAATACATTACCTATACCAATAAAATACCTAACAATACGATCACTGGCACGCCATTCATTCTAAGCCCACCCACCTTGTAAATCACCCAGACCATCTCCATCGGAGTCCTTAAAGGAATCGACGAGAACGCTGTAGTAGACCGCATTGCTCCACCACGGGTCCGCCCCCCCACTTCTCAGCAGAGCGGTCAGCACGAGCGCCGCTAGCCACATACTTGCCGCGTTTCACGAGACTAACAATACTGCACTAGTGAGGGGATTGCTAATACCTTCTATTAAATTTAAAGTGTATAATTGTTTATATTCTCTCCTTTTGGTAAAGGGGAGCGACCCCTTTTTGGCTACACTTTCTATGAACAAAAGTCCTTTTTTGATGCAGTACGTCCCGCGCTTTTAGCCAATAAAGCTGTATTTATGAGTCATGTTTGAAAAAATTTTGAAGGTAATTTTATTTCTCATTGTATTAAAGAATGCATGATGAGATATGATTATAAAATTATTGAAACTTGCCTTATTAATTAATTATTCTTTTCTAATTTCAAAAGTAGTTTTAGTAAATGCAGTGAATTTAATATCTGCTGCATGCGATGAATCGAATTGGAGCTAGTAGAAATTTAATTTATTCTATACCAGTTTCATTAGATACCTTTTGTAAAACTAAATATAGTTTTATAAAGATATTTATTATAACTCAAGGTCCTATCTAGGATATAAATCACTGCATTCTGAAATTCAGTCATTTTAAGTCGCGAGTTTCTCTTCAAGCTAAACTAAAAATAGTACAATAGCGTGACAATCATAATTTCCAAAATGAACTCCCACAGCAATACAATCGAGAAGTAGATCAAAAACTTCAGTCTAATTGAGATAACACAGCCGTATTGTCCGGCACAACACTATCTCGGACCGGAAGTGCTGTCATTGCAGTTGGTAATTCAGTTAGGCGGCAAATTGCGGGGCGGCCGGACCATTATCAGCCGGACCGGAACGTGTTCGCCGCACTACATCTGTCATTTAATGATTGGTTAATTTGATTACGCCATTGAGAAGATTGGTTGCTGATTTCTGCACATGTTCAAATGTTACTAGGGATTATTCGTCTAATTCGTTGTTACTTGCGTTCCTGCTATGTTGATATGTTTAATTCGTTGATACATTTTGTTTGGAATACTTTCGGATGAGTATCTACTTCATTTATCAAGATATACATATATCAAGGTATATGAAAAGGGAATCCCTTATTTCATCATCAGCGATTCTCTTACATTAACATGATTAGGCTATTCTTTTTCTTTTACATATATAAAAGAAAGTCGTGTTAGTTACACCACTTATAACTCAAGAACAGCTGAACCGATTTAGCTGAAAATTGGCAGGGAGGTAGTTTAGAGCCAGGAGAAGGACATAGGATACTTTATAATATATTTTATAAATTATAGGATATTTTAAAGGATAAAAAGTTGGGAATACCCATGCGAAGCCGGGATTCTCTTCTAGTCTTAAATAAAATCTTTTGTTTGCTTCATACTCCAAACAGATATAAATTGACCCAAAGGGCAGGATCAACGGAGCCCCGATGATAACACGTTATTTATTCCTTATCAGAAACTTGTTAATATTTGCCTATAACGTAAATATATTTTTAGCGTTAAGAATATCTTATGTTTGAGCACATTCACCTAAATTGCTTTGTAAATAAATACCCAAGGCGCTGTTTGTTTTTTAAATTTGTGTTGTAACTGGTTATATAATTTTATAGCATTTATATTGAAATAGGTTCCTCAAATTATTCTAACTCATTGGATGCTATTTTTGTGTGCGGCCTGTGTTAGTGGGTCATCATGGTAAAAAGGAGAATATGTACCCCATCGTGACTAGATCAACACGGAAATTAATGAAAATGTACCAGACAGACAGAAACGCTATCGATTTTATATGAGTAAGGAAAAATTTTATACTATCGAGATATATTACAGTGAAATAACGCATTTTCTTGATATGATGTGTACTCAATGTCAAGCTTAACATAGATCCTGAAGTACGAAGATATTACAAATTATACATTACTTTGTGAATATTTTGATTTAACAATATAGAATGGTGCAAACTTTATTGCTCTCAATCTCAGAATTATTATTTTTTAAAGCTAAAGAAATTTTACGGAAAGGGCTGTCTTATCACTAAAACTTTCACAGATAACTGACAAAACTACTTTTTAAAAAAGTAGTGCCTATAATATAATAATCACAAATATAATTATAATTAATTTTTAACACATCACAGTTTCCACCAAGACGATTCACGTCTATCTTTCACAATCCATTTCCTAAGTACGCACACACACATCACTAGCGATCATATGACGGTGCGTTCTCGCCCGCTAGAGACGTGCGCGCGCGCATACTGTACGCGAAAATATATTACCGATATTTACTGATACTAAAACATTTGTCTACTG
>DVXP01002069.1:0-13477 GCA_018235645.1 Junonia grisea | reverse complement strand
TATATACAAGACACATATCAAATCATATATATTTTTTAAATTTTTGTCTGTTTGCTGTCTGCTTATTCCTAGTAATCCCCAAAACGGCTGATCCAATTTTGATGGGACTTACTGGTAGATGGCTAATATTATAAGGAGTAACATAGACTATTTTTATTTTAGAAATCGAGTTAGGGTTCCGCGAAGAGAAATGAAAACCCCTAGTTTTTTTTGACGCGTACGAAGTCGCAGGTAGTACCTAGTTAAAAAATATATGTACATACATGTATCTTTGATTAAAAGGACTAATCTAAGAAACTAATGGTCTCATTTGAAAAAAATCATTATAGTCCATTTGATGTGATGTATCACCGAAAATTGTTACAAAAGCGGGATAAAATATTCCTGTGGAATGTTTTTTTCAGTGCGCTGTTTAATTAGTTAAACTTACGAAAAAAAAAAAACAAAGCGTGACAGAAATTGTTCCACTTCCAAGGACTATTCCTATATTTTATATATTAGAGCATTATTAATAAGATATATGAAAATACTAGAAGTATGCACGGTTCACTGCCTTCAGCATCAATGATGAATGGTAAAAACATTTTTTTTTTATTTTCATTAAAATAATATGGGATGCTTCTTAGTCCAGCTGAAATGATAATCATGAAATTGACAAAGTCAAAAATACCGCAAAATTGTTGTCTTTCGTCAAAAAATCGACTTGTAACGACGTTTTTCTACAATATTGACGCAGTCTCTACAATGATCCCGTTTAGTTTTTATTGGCCACCTATAATTATAAGTTGTAAACGTAAATAATAATTGACAGAGTAAATTGTAAAAATTAGTTAATAACTAACGAAAAAACTGCTATACCCATTTCTACCATTTCTATTAGATACAACTAACTGCACACTGTTTTAGGAACAAATACACAACAAAGACAGAGCGACCGCAGTGTCTGGAACCATAAAAGTAAACCGTGGCACTATTCCAAACTGCTAAACATTTTCTCGGATTGTTTGCATTCCATCAAGAAATGCTCTCCGATTGACGTAATAGCCTACCAAAGAACGTTACTATTTCAGCACCTGATAACTTTTACAATGTGCTTAATTAGGTTTAAATTAGAAATGTATATGCTCACGATTTTAAGATTCATTCCCTCTCCTTTGCAATTTAAAAGTAATCAGCTTTTGAAAATAAAGACGCGTAAAATAGTATACAAATAAAAATTTTAAACACCTTTAAAAAAAGAATCTGTGTATTTTATACAGTGTTGCCAATTTTGCGACTTGGTTGATAGAACTGGTGACTTTTACTAGTGCTAGCGATCAAATAAAAATTTTGCCGCCAAATATGGTCTAGCAACTCAAATGGCGACTTTTGTGGTATGTTTTAGATAGGGGTATGAGGGTGCCGACCTTTTTTTAAGCTGAAATCCAAGATGGATTTGACAACAAATAAATGATGATAGAATCTTTTTAGTGACTTTCGATTTAAATCTGGAGATTCGGCTTTCTAGGAGTTGGCAACACTGATTTTATGCAAAAAAAAAATCTAAAGTAATTATAATTAATTAAAGGTACTAAGGGATAGAAAATAAAATATACCTAATGGTTATCTAAAATAATATCTATGTTTAAAAAAAATTACGTTTAAAAAATCGTAGTTCTTAAATCTGTCTAATCACAGGCTAGTAACTTTACACGTAACAATAGATGAATACTTACTTTACTTTACCTTCATGAACAATGAGGTATGATTAAATTGTCTGAAATAATCAAATCTAAAATTATAAACATTTGATCTACAGCATACATTAAGTGCCTACATTAGTTTAATTTATTAGACAAGGGACATGTATAAAGGTATAGAGGTACCTACGTAAATACTCAAAGGTGATTATAAAATATGATTTGTTAGCGTTTATACTAATAACTTAACGTAATCAAAGAAAATATCGGTTATTTTCGGTTCGGGTTATTGAATCGCATGATAGTAATGACGATTGAATGAATACTTATCGTAAAATTATTTAAACGCCAAATTTTTTAACGACCATCAGGTGATTAGCGAGGATTCAAAATATTTTTTGTTTATAAAATTATCTGAATATTCTTCGATACTAGCGATGCAGTGGCTCTTATTTTGCACTTTACTCTGTAACAATCACTGTATGATTGAAGTCGCCCATTAGACAAAGATTGATGTCCAAAATAGTGTACCCACGCTCAAGGCCGTTTTGCAAAGCGATGAATTGCCTACGCACTGAAACCATGATGATGAGCGACATTACAATGAAGCGTATTAATTTTACAAGTGAAAGGAAACGCCCAAGATGTTGTTTAGTACTCCTAAAACATTAAATGTACTGTACAATGCTGAAACATTTCTGCAAACGAGCCCGATAGGACCAAAAAATTACATATTGAAATTAATAAATTTTTCAACGTTACATAGAAATAGATTAGATAGTATGAGTAATGTAAATAATAACCGTATACAGGAGCCGTGACGACGAAAATGGTGCAGAAGCTGCCAAGGTTACACGCGGATGGGCTTCCAGTTCGAACCTGAGTACAACCGAACCTACCAAAAAGGACGCCTTCTCCACTGGTATTTCCTTTTTTGTTAATTTTTAATAACTTTACCTTATGAATTTCTCCTAAAATAAAACTTACTAAAGAGTTAACTTTTAAAAGCTCGTTAATAAGCCACATCCGACTATGAATTTCTTCTGTTAATAAAGTATGTGTTGCTTAGTCCACTAAACAGTTATGGAGGATAAAAAATAAATTTTAATCATTTAACATTCCCCTCAGGGTTCAGTAGAACCAGCTCAACGTGGACGTCGACGCCGGACTTGGGGGCCAACGAGAATGACACAACTACCGCAGTTACAGTCAGCTTAAAATTACCTAAGCGGAGAAGCACGGGACCATTACCTTCTATAGACACCGGTCAAAATAATACAGGTAATCTGTACTAACGATAAAATAACAGTGATTGAATGACTGACCTATCAACGAGCTCAAACCATTGAATAGATTGGATTGTTGATGTGGTAATAAATTCCAAAATGTAAGTAGTAAAAATAACTTTAGAAACGATTAATATTTTTCTATCTCCAGAAACTGTAACAGTGCGTCGACCGTCTCCATCTCCTCCACCGACAACCACGGCCCAGATCACTATCAACAAAAATGACTCACTCGCTGAACGGGTGCGAAAGGTACCGCCACCGCCAATTCTTATTTATACCAAACAAATCGCACGCACACTTTAGTACTACCCGTATTATTTATAGACATATCATTATGTATTGTATCTCGTGGCTGATAGATACATTTTTAAGACTTCAGGATTTTTTTACATAAAAATAAAACCAATAAAATATATTCTACGTACTCTTGGTATAAATACAAGTCTATAAATGTACAATAATTATGCATTTCAAACTTTACACGTCAAATTATAAACAAAACATGTTTTAGAATTTTAAATATTCCAATAATACCAAATTCTAATGTTTGATGCATTTGACACATCGAGGTACATTAAAACGATTCAGGGAGAATCCAAGAATAGAGATTATTTAACGTTCCAACACCTTACGGGAGCCAAATTAAATTTATAATGGTTTCTTCGAATTCGATACAAAATGTTCTAAAGTATACATAAGTGGGTCATCTTGATAGAAATGCTTGAACCGCTCTCAGCTCAATCTGTTACGTTGCGATGCCCAAAATAACCGAAAGGTCGCCGTCAAACTTTGTGCTTGGCAAAGTGCAAGGCAGTTAAATTAATTACGGAAATGAACCATTTATTTGTACACATTTGATAAAATAATGCATCATATATAGTGAATTTTAGTATTCAGTAATCTTACGTATATAAAATAGCTTCATAATATTATGTACAATTATTTTTAGATGCAACTTATGAAAGCCCAAAGTAGTTTCGAGAAGGAGTCAAGCAGCGAAAAGGAAAGGGAAAGGCGAAGTACGTCGCGGAGTAAAGAAGACGAGAAGACAAGTCGACAGAAAGAAGACCGAGTTGTTAAAGATGATGTTAATTTTCTAATGCAGGTAATTTAACATTTGTATATATGAAACGAAAAATAAGATTTTGATGACATATTGCATTCGTCATATATTCTATAATTAGCATAAAGTTTTCCAAATTAGTTTGTTTTTTACCCTATTTCAGGTAAAAAGCAGTCGTAACTCAACAATTTCAAAGCCTCCAATACGAGGCGGTCCGTCGCGTGAGAAGGAAGATGCGTCTGATGACGAAGGGAGCACAGCAGGCACCGTCACCACAGACACAGAAACGACACTCATTGATCCCAATATCAAGGATTATCAAGTAATTATTTTCAGTTAAAATTTTTTTATTTAAAATTTGCAACTTATTAACGGAGATTTCAAAAATAATTTTACATTTTCAGGACCAAATTGAAAGCTTAAAACAAGAAGTTGACATACTTAAAAAACGGTGCGAACGTGTTGAAAAAGAAAAAAGTGATATTTTGCTGCGAAGATTAGCAAATATCGACACAGCAAATAAATACACCAGTGGTCGATCTTCAGAAGTCCTCAAACTGCAACAAAAAGTGAATGAGCTTACTTCTCAAAACGAAGATTTAAGAGATGAAAAGAAACATCTTACTTTGAGAATTAAAGAGATGGAAGTGGAAGTGGAAGTAAGCATTTGGAAACATTTTAACGTTAATATTATTATTTATGATGATTATTATTTTTATACGTTTTATTTATTTTAGTCTCGACCATCGGTAGAAGCGCAAACACGACAAATAGAACAATTGAGGTCAAAATTACTTGCAGCAGAAACTCTTTGTGAAGAGCTAATGGACGAAAATGAAGATATGAAAAAGGAACTACGAGATCTCGAAGAAGAAATTGAAGAAATGCAAGACAATTTTAGGTACATAAGATAAGGGATTATTTTATCATTTTGAAATACTAAATTTCACTATTGACAATAATATATGTATTAAAATATTTTAGAGAAGATCAAGCCGACGAATACTCCTCCTTAAGAAGAGAATTGGAACAGACGATAAAAAATTGTAGAGTTTTATCTTTTAAATTAAAAAAGACTGAACGTAAAAATGAGCAGCTTGAACAAGAGAAAGCTGATCAGGAGAAAAAGCTACTTGAGGTAAGATACTTTTTAATATCCTTTACTTTTAATTAACAAATCGACTGCCTAGATAACATTACACTTTATGATATCCAAATAACATCAATTTTTACAAATCATGACGAGGAATATAATTATAACAAAATTGTATTCACAAAATCGATTCCAAACCAAACATTAAGAACTCAAATAACAGTACCATTATTTCTTACACAGATAGTAGGAGGGGCAGAGGGTCTCCAGCGAGAGAACCGTATCAAAGAGCTGGAGAAAGAGGTTGCGCGGTCAAACGAGGTCGCGTTGCGTTTACAGAGAGAACTGGCCGACGCTAACGCCAAGCTCGCAGCGGCCTCTGGTGCTCCCCCCGCCAATGTTAAAAAGGCTTTAGTTGCGGATGGGGTTAGTTTCAAATTACATATCGCATCCTTAAAAGAATAGTCAGCTAAATTATTTCCAGGTCCAGCCCATACGAAATGCTCTACATTTTTCTTTTTATTTAATGGTAAAGCTGAAAATAGATTTATCTTATGTTACCAGAAACTACTGCAAATTTTCTCCTATATTTGACTAATGATGTGTACTAAGTTAATAAAATATTATTATTTCCTACAAAACAGCAGAAAGTATCCCGGTCATCACTAACGCGAGGTGGCAGCCAGGAAGACCCGGCGCAGTTACTAAGAGATTTACAAGACTCGCTGGAACGAGAGGCCGACTTGAGGGAACAATTACGCAATGCGGAGGAAGAGGTATATATTCAAACAGTTTACGAATATCCTTTAGCCAATGCTATAAATTTTCTGCCTAACGCATTACGACATATACTCGTAGATTGGTAGCTTAAAACAGTGTGAAAAACACAGTGGTTGCCATTACAATTTATTATACTGTATGCATTCTATACGAAATAACTCACATTTTTTCATGTTGACTGCTTTATCCCAACACAGCTGTACTAGTAAAGTATTAACTTTTTGCTTAAAGCTTTAAGCACAGTAATTTTATAATTCATTATTTCTTGGAACTACATTAAACATTCTTTCTTTGCCTAATGGTCAACTTAAAATTAAGTTTTAAGCACAATTAAAAAACAACTTTGTTTATATGAATTGCATCTAATAGAACACAGCCAACTGGCTCTTTTCCAATTTCCATCTGACTCAACAAGTTAAACACAAATATTATGTCCCTAAATAAGTCTATCTACTTATTATTATCATTAAGACGCAATAGTTGTTCTTTGTTTGACAAAACCAAGTTGTAAGACAAGCTTTTAATGTTATCTTTAAACAGGCTAGTCGATATCGACGACGCTTCGGAGGCAAACAGATACCTCCACCATCGAAACTTCCATCGCCATCACTGCCTCATCTTTCTTCTAACCTTGCTGCCAATGACAATAAATCGATTCAGCGAATCTTAGAGATGCAATACGCTTTAGAAAATAAATTATCTTCATTAGATATAAGTCAATTAACTATCGGTGTTAATCATAGTACCCAGTCACCCCATGACATTGTTACTTCCTATTCAGAAGGCAGTCAAACAGATCCTGTAATGTATCACGATGCAGCGAGTGATACTAGAAAAATAACCTTAGACTCGTCTTTACAAATTCATATTCAATCATCAGATATGTATACCCAAACTGACATTCACTTCATGAAGAATAAAAATATTCAAACTGACTATATAAATACGAGTCGTCACTGTCAGACGGATAAAGTGAAAAGTAAAGACACGTGTGTACAAACCACTGAAAAACTGTTTTATAATAAATGCTTTCAGATAAGCAACATAAAATCGCAACAGACGCAAAGTGAAAATATAACGTCTAATGATAAAAGTACCCTAACCGATGTATCCGATGTAACAGATTCTGATAAACCAGATGTTAGCCAAAAGTTAAACAAAAAAGATTTCAGAGAAAAATCCGATAGCCCTCCCCTCTCTTCTGATAAATCAGCAACAAGCTCCAAAAATAACATACAGTTTCCTTTTGCTTTATTTAATCCGTTGGCAGCAAGGGTACCTATTGTAGGTATATATTTGCAATTTTAAATTGGATTTATGTATGTATGAATAACAACCTTCCCCTTATTTTAGCATATAAAATGTATTTTCACCATTAGTTAATAATCTACTAACGAATATTTTCAGGCAAATAACTTGCGTAAAACTGCATCAAGAGTCGAGGACGACAATGAGTCCTTACTTCTACAGCTGAAGAAAATGGCTACCAAAGCCAGAAGTACGTCCAATTGTAATTGCGCATTCTCAGTTTGTGTACTCCCGAATCCCTATGTACCCTTTATCACCCTGCCTAACATTGAATCATCTCCATTATTTTGTTCCTTAACTCGCCTTGAGGTAACCCGTACCATTTCTTTTGGACCTGCAACCCTTCAACGTTGTTGCTAACACGCTTTGCCTTTTAGGTACTTCCTTTACGTCTACGTAGACGATAAAGTCGAACCCGCGTATCTTTCGGAGGTAGCCATTTTCTCCAGTTCAGCTTGAGACCTGACTATAAATATAATGGAGTTTGAGTGAACTTACAGCTATTGTTATTTAATAAACTAAACTTTCTTAACTATACGCATTTTTAACAATAACATCGCCATCGCACTGTACTAAAATATAATTTTTGTTTTGTTGCTAAAATCAGATTTTCAACTTTTGATGTAATGATAAATATATTTTACAGCGACAGGTCGCAAGCTTTCACCTTCTCCTCCTACCAATAGACTTGCTATTGAAGCTCCCAATGAAAAAGATGAAGGTATCTCAGATGAAGAGGATCCAGCAGAATTAAGGATTTTGTTAGAACTTAACGAACAGGTAATTAATATTATATTATGTTTATTAAAAATAAAGATATTAATAAAATAGTATTATAATTACCTATCTTTCATTACATCAGGAAGCAGCTGTTTTACGAAAAAAGGTAGAAGACTTGGAACAAGACAGAGAATCATTAAAGAAACAAGTGAAAGAACTCACTGACAAAATTTCTAAAACGAAACCAAATACTACATCAACTGTTACCTTACGCAGAACAACGCCAAAGAGTAATTTAGCTGAAGAAAAGGTTAAGGTAAGCAGTTTGCATATTTAAAATAACATATTAAAGTTGGTAATAATTATAATTGGTAATTTTTAATGGAATTATTATAATCAAATATCACAAAAAAATTGTTTTGAGAAGAATGTTTAAAAATACCATAGAATATATCTGAACTCTATTCGTTTCAGGTGCTCGAAGACGAAATAGCTGAATTGAGGAAAAAACTCATAGAAAAGGAAAGAGACTGCGAAAGGTTACACGCAGAACTTAGTCTTACACAAAAGAAGCCAAAAGCATCGCTAATAAAGAGCAAGTGTGTAAAATTTTGAAAAAACAAGCATACATTGAGGTATCAATTATAGCTAAATCGACTAATTTTATTGTAATTTCAGATCTTTAGATGGACCGAATGACCAACAAAACGTAGACTTGAAACGCCAACTCCAAGTTATAGAGCAAGAGGCGAGTGTTTTAAGAGCTAAAACGCAAGCGCTAGAGGCTGACAATGAAAAGTTACAGGCTGAGAATAAAAAATTACAAGTAATGTTTATAAGTGTATTTATATGGTATTTTAATAAATAAAACTCGTATTGAAAGTATATTATATACATGTTCACAATCTTTAAACGGAATTCTAATCTTTTATTAATATTTTAGTTACTTAAAAATACAAAAACTTTGAAGACAGATAAATCTTTGGATCAAAATATAACAAAAATAAGTCAATTGGAGAGCGAACTTAAGGAAGCCTTGTCAAAAATAAGTGAATATGAGAATAACAAAGAAGAAAAATCGGACAAGAAAGTTCGATTTGGTGACACCAAAAAGGAAGCAGATGCTCTCAAACAAAAACAGGAAGAGTTAGATAAATTAAAACTCAACTTCAACAAGGTTGTATTTTTTATATAATAATTTGATTCATATTTTACCTTTTGTCTTTGTATATTAATTATTATTATATTACTGATTTTTAAAATTATTAGGTTGAAAAGGAAAAAACCAAATTACAAGCAACATTAAAAGAACTGAAAGAAGACGCTCTGAAATCATTTAAGCCGAGAACACCGAAAAAAATAACAGACATAACCACAAAACTACAAATGAAAAGAATGGTGGAAGAACTCGAAAATGAAATTGGTAAATGTTATAATTTATTAAAACATTTATTTATTAATTATTATATTCTATCATATTAATATTTGCAAAAGTAAATTATTATGTAATGTTTATTATATTATTAGATTATAATAATATATTTTTGTTATATTTAAAGGCGAAATGTATATAATCATGAAGAATGCTGGACTTTCATCAAAAGATATAACTGTTAAAAGTCAAGCAGATAAAGAAATAGAAAACATCAAATCGAAACTTAGCAAGAGCGAAACTGAATTTACGAATGAAAAGAATCGTCTGCAGAGTGAGATTTCAAAACTGAAAGATTTAAACAGTAAATTGGAGTCAGAAAATAAATCAATTGGAAGCAAGTTAAAAACTCTAGAAACAGATAGCAATAATGCAATTACTGAATGCAAAACACTCAAAGAGGAGAAGAAAAATCTAGAAGCTCAAATCGCTAAGCTAAATACTGATTTAAGTAAGTTAATAAATTAATTAAATGGTTAACTTACTTTTCTACATTTTCTAGTATAGATGAAATATATCTATATACTATAATTATGATGTTTAAATTATACGTTTCAGAAAAAAATAGTTCACAGCAGACCGCGATGGCAGATTGTATGAAAAAGATAGAAGATCTTAAAAAAGAAATGGACGCAAAAGACAAGGAAATAGATAAACTTAAAAAACAAGTTGAAGCCATAAACAAATTAGAACAAGATAAAAGTAAACTGCTAAAAGAAGTACGTTTCCACGCTAAAAAGCTGTAGTAATTGGTATATTTATTTTCAATCGCCCACTCATAATTCTATATACTTTTATTAATCCTTTGCAGGTAGGAGATAAAACTAAAAAAATTAATGATTTAGAGAAAAAGTTAAAAGAAGCAGAAGATAAATGTAAACGAACGGAAAAATTACTAGCTGCACGTAAGGACCGTGTCGCGAAATTAGAAAAAGAGGTAAATAATCTATTAGTATTAATTCTCGACAAAGGACAATTTTTGATATACATATCTAATAAGTTTAAGACGTAAATCCATTGAATAATTATTTTGGATAAAATCTTATACTAATTCTTAACTTACTTTAATTCTTCTTCTTTTTATTCTTACACTTCTTCTTTTCTTTTCACTTATTTCTTACACTAGCTATCCGAAGAAAAAGAACAAACCGAGGCGCTATCCAACTCAAAAAGGCGCATTTCTATTGACCTTACGTCTGAAAAAGACGATCTTCAGACTAAACTTATTAAAACTGAAAGCAAAGTAATCACCTTAGAAACCGACTTGAAAGATTTGAAATCCGAATATGAAAACAAAATAACTAGCTTAGAGTCTTCCATAGCTGCAAAAGATAATCATATAAAGCAACTGGTATTCTAAACCTATCGTTTTCTTTCAAAGCATGAAAATATCCCTCTCCTCGGGTTTGGTTGGCATTATAGTGTTCATTTCCAAATTTTTATAAACTGAGTTTTATACCTAGCATGCCCTTTAAACCCTAGCTACGTAAATGTACCACTACTGTTTAATTTGGATTTTCCCCTTAGAACAGTGATAAACGTATAATAGAAAATTCATTCCAATTATTATAATAAATTGTATTGCAGGAAGATGCATTGCGAGAAACATCGATTCAAAAGTATGATGAAGCAATTTCATCCGTTGAAATGGCTCAACTTAAAGAAAAGTATGAAAAGGTGGCCAGTGAAATCTTAGAAAAAGAGGAAGAATTGTCAACCTCTAAAAATAAACTACAGGCTACAGAAAAAGAACTGTTGGCTCTGCAAACAGAAGTCACGACGTTAAAGTCCAATATAAATAAATTTGAAACAGAGAAGAAAGATTTAGAAAATAAGTTGAAAGCAGAAAAGAAGGAATCTACATATTGGGAACACAAAGCATCAGAGTTTGATACGGATTTACAAGTAAGAAAACAAATTATTTTTTTTTTAACAGGAATAGTTTTTTCCAAAATAATTTCAAAATTTAAATACATATTTTATTTTAATCTTTTTCTTCTCATTACAATAATCATGTTTAAATTGTAGGCAGAAAGAAAGAAATTCGATCGTATGCGTACTAACCACGACAAAGACATTAAAAATAAAGAAGCCGAACTATCAACACTAAAGGGCAAACTAAAAGTTTTAGAGCAAACTTCTGGAGCCGGAGCCAAACGCATCACGGAACTCAAACAAGAGTACGAGGAAACAGTGAAAAGTATGTAAAAATACTGACTATTAAGGTATTTTTGTTCTCCTTATTTACCTAATTATCTTAATTAATATAATATTACAGAATTAGAACATTCGTTAGCAGTTGAAAAAGCAGAGTACGAAGAATTAACTGGTAAATACGAATTGCTAGAGGAAGAACATGTTGTGACAAAGGCGCGACTTACTGTTGATAAAGAAAAAGCCCAAAGGTAAAATTCTTTTAAGATCATAATTGATATATTCGAAATTGTTTAGTATACTTAGCTATTTTCTAAATTTTGATGTGTATTATTTCTAGTGAACTTCTAGTAGCACAAAAAGAATTAAATATAACATTGGATGAATTAAAATCATTACAAGATAACTTTGACAACCAACTATCAACCTGGAATAAAGAAAAATCTGAGCTGCAGGTACGATACAAAATTTTCTGTACATAAGGTTCACTAACATAATGATAAATGTAATTTATATTTACAATTGTAGGAAATATTTTTTAGAATTACGTATTTAATACCGATTAATGTTAATTCTCGCATTGTGTCGATTTATTACAATATTGGGCCATATTAATAATTGCGTTTATTGTATTGAAATATTATTACATATTAGAATATGGATGTTATACTGACTTTGTTATTATCAGAAAATATCTACACTCTTAAAACAAAGTTTGTCACTTTTATTTAATCAATGTTGGATGTGCTAGTTTAATGTGATCATTTTGTAATAAGAATTGAAACGAAGAAGACTGATAAAAGTTATTCTGCTAGTTGGGAGTATTTATTACATATTATATTTAATATTTAATTGCGGTTTTAACGTGTTTTTAATTATGTGATAAAATTACAATACTAAATATTTGTAGAAAGAAATATCGTCACTCCAAGAACGATTGTGCGGTGGCGGTTGGGAAGTGGAAAAGGCACGACTCACAGCCCGCCTCGAACAACATGAAAAGGAACTTCGCTCTGCGAGGGATGCCCACGATGTGCTTTCGCATAACCACGATATTGCCAAAAAAGAGGTATGTTCAAAACAATATAATTGTTTAAATTAAACACAATCTGGGACCATATTTTATACTGCCTTCTACAACTATCGAATTACAAATATCGAAGAATTAATCGTATATCGTTGCATTACAAGAAAAAGTTTGACATAAACCCTTTTTTCAGCTGGAAGAAGCACGAAAGAAACTTGAAGATTATGAAAAAGTCACAAAAGTTCAAAGGACGTTGAAGTCCGATAATGCTGAATTAGAGCGTGAATTAACATCCCTTAACAGTCGACTTGAGCAAGCCGACAAGGCGCGGAAAAATGAGGTTGCAGAAATTAAATCGCGATACGAAGCACAAATGAGTACTATGAGAGATGAACTGAAATCACTGCATAATCAAGTATCACGGTTTAGGCGCGAACGCGACAACTACAAACAAATGCTAGATGCAGCCCAAAAATCAGTGACAGAGACTAAAAATGGTGATAACAGAGTTAAGCGCAATTCTATATCAAGTACTGACGAGGTAAGACGAGGGTTGTAAGAAATTGTTTAAAACTTATATTAAATGTTCACGTAGTCGGTATTTCTATAATAACCGGTACATCATATTTTCCCCACAGGAAGAATACCGAAATAAAGTTGCGATGTTGGAACAACAACTGACCTGCACCGAGGACGAGCTGTGCGAAGCTCGTCTCTTGGCCTCAAAACTTAACACTGAACTCATCAGCGAACGCTCTTCCGCAGAAGTGCGTCTCGCTGAGATGCAATCGCGGCTAAATGAAGTTAGTATCTTAAAGGGTCTAGCCGGATAAGCAAGGGAAAACTGCACCAGCCTCTTTTGACGGGTTGTTGCCTTCTATATATTGCTTTCCATCTAAAGTAGCCTTACACCAGAACTCACACCCCTAACC